>BMAU01020353.1:0-267561 GCA_019973935.1 Trichonephila clavipes | reverse complement strand
GCGCTATGGGATACTTCGCACTCTTATTTGATTTTTGGATTCAGAGGCAATTTGCCTACTTTTTATTCAACATTTTTTAAAACTTCGTACTTTTAGAGTGAGACTGGCTGGCACTCTTTCTGGGCTCCTTTTACCCAAGCTGAGGGAGTTCTCAGGAGTATTTTGAGTGTCACCCTTTTATATGTCATATCTCTCACATTTTAAATGTTTTATCGCCTTTCTATACAGGCTTCACTATACGTGGGCCCTAAACATCCCTCAAAGTATTAGCAAATACTCACTGGGGAAAGCCGACCGAACATCCTTGCTTTCGCCTCTACAGAGCTCTGATTAGGATCAAAACTGGACTATGGATCTGTGGTCTACAGTTCTGGCAAATCTCTTTGAAGATCTTGGATCCAGTGCATCATCAAGCTCCTGAGACTTTGTCTGGGGGCCTTCCGTACATCACCGGTAGAGTCCCTTTGTATGCTGAAGCCTACGAACCCCATTAGATTTGCGGAGGAAGTATTTGTGTTTGAACTATTTTATGAAAATCCAATCAATGAAAACAAATACCGCATACTCATATTTATTCAATTTTAGCCTTTTATGATTTTAACAGTCATCGTTCATCCTCACTTACTCGCAACCCTTTCACTTTAGAATTAGAGACCTAATTAATGACTTAAATCTGAACATTGGAAGAATAGCTCTGTGCAAGATTTCTGAGGTGCCCCCTTGGAAAGTGATTTATCCTAAGGTAGATTTCACCCTGTCATACTACTCAAAAAGCTTGCACTCCCGGAGAGTACATACAGAACACTGTACTTGAACACAGAGAGCTTCTTTTTTTCGACTATGAACCTATCTTCACGGATGGCTCAAAGTCTGAATCTCATGTTGGTTCGGCAGTAGTTTCTCTGAGCACTGTAATTTACAGACGCTCTACCACACTCAGCATCCATTTACACTGCTGAACTCCATGCGCTAAGAATCGCCTAGAACATATTTCACTATCATGGTAAAAGTTCATTATTTACACAGATTCCCTGTCAGCCCTTCAAAGCATTGTCTCTTTACATTCATCGTCTCATCCCATCCTTGTGGACATCACATATGCTTTAGCTAATCATCTTAAGAAGAAAGATATCAGATTTTGTTGGATCCCAGGACATGCCGGAATAACTGAAAATGAACTGGCAGACACAGCTGCACGATCAGCGACAGGCCCTTCAGAAAGGTTCCCTATTCCACACTCTGACCTGAAAGCTTGCTTCAGGCTGAAACTGCAAAGTGTATGGCAATCAAACTGGGACCAACAAACTGAAAAATAAGTTGCATAGCATCATGCCCATTCTCAGCTCCAACCGCGCCATCACTAACAATCGCCGAGCAGGTGATATGGACTAGGCTGCGCCTAGGACACACCCGCCTAACGCATAGGCATTCCCTGTTGGGTGAACCACCACCCTATTGCGAGAAATGTATCGTCTCCTTTTCACTATCGGTAAACACATACTCTGTGATTGTCCGCATTCAAATCATCTTAGACATCAGTTTTTTAACTCTGTTGATTTTACTATATCCAGTATTTTAAACAATAGCATCAATTCCTCACTTGTATTTAAATTCATAAGCATCAAGGGTTTTATTAATCATATCTAATTTTAATCTATAGATTTTACGAAAGGGCATATAGATTATGCCCGGACTAAGGCTTTATGGGCCTGCAAATATTATATAACTGTTCTTATTGTCTCTCTTGGCGCAGTATGATCAAATTGGTCCGCGCCATTAAAAATGAACTCTAAACCAAACCAAACCAACCACGATACGTGGACGATCTACAGATCGGTTGTGATGGTTCGACATGCGCATGATTGAACGGCAGTTGCAAACTGCCGTCAACAACATTTTAAAATGGTGCGACACCAACGGTCATAGTATTTCGGCGAGCAAGAGTTGCTGCATGCACTTTTGCCGCAAACGGGGTATTCATCCCGACCCCGAAATACGCATCCGTGATATACAAATTCCGTAGTTCCCGACGTACGATTCCTCGGAGTAATTTTCGACCGCCGGCTCACTTTCCTTCCGCATATTTTACATTTGCGGAAGAGGTGTGAAAAGTCTTTAAACCTCTTGAAGGTGTTGTCAAACACCTCTTGGGGGCGGATCGAACATCATTACTGCGAGTGTATCAGGCAATCGTACTCTCTCGCATCGACTACGGATGTGTTGCATACGGATCAGCGTGCAACTCTACTCTGCAAAAACTTGACCCCGTCCACCATATGGCACTGAGAATCTGCTCGGGTGCGTTTCGCACATCACCGGTGCAGAGTCTCTATGTTAACTGTCATCAGCTTCCTCTAGATCTTCGACGGAGGAAGCTGTCTCTTGCGTTTTATTTTAAGATCTTGTCCGTGCCTTCACATCCTCTGCAGAATGTGTGTATATGAGTACCAGCATGAAGAGACTTTATGATGCACGGCCGTCTAACATCCGGCCGTTTATGGATAGGATGAAGCTTCATATTTCTGAACTCGACCTACCTAACGTGCATATCCAGCAAAGGAACCTTTTCCTATTCCAACCTTGGAATACGCCACGGTTCCCTTTATATCAACCCTTTGCCACTTACAGTAAATCCACTGTAGCGCCTGTCGTCTTTCAACGCGTCTTCGCCTACCACCGCAGTCAGTATAGTCGTTATTCGGCCATCTACACTGATGGTTCGAAACGTGCAGATTACGTTGGCTGTGGAGTCGTGATTGAAGATATTATGCACGGTTATAGGCTCGACACTTCTTGCAGCATTTTCACTGCCGAAGCTGTCGCCATTTACCGTGCACTTCAATTAATCGACTCCACTATGCCCCGTAAATACTGCATCTATACTGACAGCATGAGTGTACTAGAAGCGCTTGAAAACTACCACGATCGCTGCCATCCAGTGGTATGTACAATACTCGACATTACGAGTCGACTCTACAGCAAGGGTTTCGATATCGTGTTTTGCTGGCTACCAAGTCACGTAGGAATCATAGGCAACGAGCAAGCGGACAGCGCGGCAAAGTCGGCGACGACGCATCTGCCGCTAGCTGTTCCGCTATCGGATATGAAGCGCGTCATCATGCATCATATTTTTAAGATCTGGCAGGAATCATGGAGTCAGCAGTTGGATAACAAACTGCACTCTGTGAAACCTGTCATAGGAGCATGGCCTGTGATGCCAATGCGAAGAACTGATGTCAAATTGACTCGTCTTCGCATTGGCCATACTCGCTTCACCCACAGGCATTTGTTGTTTGGAGAACGTGCTCCTGAATGTCCTTCATGCCATGTCTCTTACACTGTTCATCACATTTTAATAGATTGTCCAGTTTTTAACCATCATCGCATCACCTTTTTAATTCATCACATTTAACTTACCTGACTTGGTGGGAGAAATACCCCACCAAAACCTCTATTTGCTTTTATAAAGAAAATTGGATTTTTATATTTAATTTGACTTTTTTAAAATGTTTTAACTTTACCTTTATTTTATATGTGCATGCAGGCATGCACATATATCAAATTTTTTTATGTAATTGTATTTTTAATGTGTATTTTTACATGGTTTTATATTTTAACAAACGTGTGGCGCAGTATAGCCAGGTTTGGCTCTTGCGCCATAAAAACCCCACATTCACTCACTCACTCACCTAAGAACCCTCACCGATTTTTACGATCTGCCTTTGTACACTGGAACGTTGGTCAACGCTCGTTTCGTTTAAAGTTAGAAAAGAACAAATGCATTCCCTGTTTCAGAGTGGCTTCCGTGTCAAAGGTCCACTCTCGATAACATCATTCAGCTGGAAAGCAAAATTAGAAACGCTTTTGTCCGGAACTGTCGCATCTTGTTTCTATTTTTTTGATATCGAGAAGGCATATGACCGTAATTGGCGCTATGGGATACTCCGCACGAAAATCTTTTGAAATTGGTCTTCGTGGAAATTTACCTGTTTCATTCAAAACACAAATGTCCTTACTTTTATTCGTTTGGGTGACACATGGAATTTCTTGGCTTTTTGCAAGCTGAGGGAGTTCAGGTCGGCGTTTGCATTCTGGCGTCGTAAATTTATTTGGATATTTCACCCATCTTAAATGTTTATCGCCCATCCGAATCTGATACAGGCTTCTTTTATGTCGACGACTTGATGTGATCAGTTGTGAAGGCTCAGATATGCGCATGATTGAACTTGCCGTCAAAACATTTTTAAAATGGTGCGACACCAACGGTCATAATATTTCTGCGAGCAAGAGTTTGCGTGCACTTTGCCGCAAACGGGGTGTTCATCCCGACCCCGAAGTACGCATCCGTGATATACAAATTCCCGTAGTTCCCGAATACGTACGATTCCTCGAGTAATTTTCGACCGCCGGCTCACTTTCCTTCCGCATATTTTACCCTTGCAGAAGGCTCACCTTCTTTAGGTGAGTATTTTTAATTGTTCAATAAGTTTTGTCCGAGGTTTTGCAGTATAGTGATCTTTTCCTTCTCCCTACAGCTTTCTGAGTGGGTTGGTAAACGCTTTATGTCACGAACCCGGAACCCTAGTGTTCATATTTTCATCGTCTCTCAGATTGCCAATTTCCCTTTCCTTCTTTTCCACCTATCAGGGGCTCACTGTCGGGTGAGACGGGATTCCACTCCCCGAATGGTCTTCGGGTGAATTTTCTCTTACAAAAAGAAAGAAAACCCAACAAAAAATATTTGTTTAGTTAGTGTTTTAGTTACAGGTCAACCATTTAACGTTATATTTAGTTCAGTTAGGGTTGCTTTGTGGTTAATTTTCTTTGGAATTTTGAGTTTCATTGTTTCTAATATTTTAATTTTGGTTTATTTCTTTGGGGTATTTGAAAATTATGTAAAATTCTTTTGTTTTAAAAATGAATGTTAAGACTGGTTTTTAAAATCTATTGCATGTTTGCATCAACTGCAGGCGAACCCGTACCGGGGAAATTGGAGTCTGGGGTTCCTGTTGCGTGCCCTTTTAATGCTTCTCTTAGACGGAGGCGGAGTGAGCCCGCTCCTGTCAATCGGCTAGTGATTAGTTCTGCGGATTCCAATACGGGTTCTTTTGGAATACCAAAGACGGTTGCTTTAGGGTTAGTATTGCAGTTAGGGGTGCCCTGGGTGAACTGGCGGATCACATCCCGAACCTGTAATACTATACTCCAGTACCACCTCTGAGGTAAGTGCCGTGCCTGACGCATGTCAGATGACCGGCGGGCTGCCTCCCCTTGTTGGGCTCCATGGTGGGTGGAGGCGTACTGGAATGAACACAAAAAACTCACTCATGGAACCCCGATTAGTAATTCTCCTTCATTGGAGCACCGTAACGTACAATTTTCTGATTCGTTTCGATTTTTTTACTGCCAACTCCTGCTACTTTTACGAATGTTTCACCTTTCCTAATTGAGAAAGCTATAACTGTGCAGTATAGGGGAAGTCAATTCGATTCAAGATGCGCGTTTTACGGACTTGTTCCTTTTCATTCAAACGAAGTGTCATCTTCGAAAACCCCGCGACAGCCCTTATAAAACTAAAAAGCTTGCTCATTTAGAACCATCCGTGGCTCCTCATGTAATTTGGATTTTTCGCGTGGCGTAATTTCGCCAGCACCGCGGATTCTTCGCGTGTCGACTGAGGAAATCAACAGAAAACATGAAGGCCTGTTGTCTGTGATGCCAAGGCGTATCACGATTAAACCTCTAGGATGGACAGGTGCTGAACACACACAGCACCTCATCCTGACCTTTTCTACACCTGACCTCCCACAGACCGTTAAAATGGCCTACATCAGATGCCCCAGTTCGACCGTACATCCCAAATCCGCTGCGCTGCTTTCAGTGCCAACGATACGGTTACCAAACATCGTCTGTCGGGGCCAGCCTATTTTCGGCCCTCGTTGCGGGGAATCAGGCCACGACAGCGCAGATTGTAAAAAGAAGGAGCATGTTTAAACTGTAAAGGTGAGCATCCGGCGTATTCACGCTTGTCCTACCTGGAATAACGGAAAAATTTTTTATCACAGCTCAAAAATAAAAGAAAATTTCCTACCCAGAGGCACGGCGTGTTGTTTTGTCACGCACGCCGGTCTCTGGTAAGATTATTACTAGTGCCACGTTTTAAGAGCACATCTCGGATAAGTGTTCAATGTGACTCTTAAAAAAGATATCAGCTCGGATTCATCCACACAACGGTGAACCGGAGGTAATTGCTCCATCAAAAAGGATTCTCACCGAACGAAGGTGATTGCCAAGAAATCACCACCTTAAAAGAAATTTAATTCTAGGACATAGCGATTCGCCGCGAAACCTAGACGGAAGAGCCGAAAATCGTCAAAGGGATCTTAGACCAATTTAACTAGGATCCCAAAAATATTTCCAAAAACTTCCATCTGGGATAAAGAAATGCGTTGACTTTGACCGGTGATTGCTCAAAGACGATGAAGATCTCATGGATATTCAATTTTACCCTTCGACTTCTGGCTTGACTGTGGGTTTGAGGAGGAGCGAGTGCGAAAATTCATGACCTCCTTTTTGAATCCTGGAACTGCCGTGGTTTAAGGACTCGACCCGATGATCTCAAATCCATCATATCCACGTACCAGCCCGCATGCGTTGCTCTTCAGGAGACATTTCTGAAGAGTACCATGACAATGCAAGTGCGTGGTTATAATTGTGTACGACGGGATGTAGATGGCGATACATCTCCAACCGGATGTGTATGCCTTTCACATCTAATCTGTATCCCAGTGTGCGTTTCAATGCACATCACCGGTGTAAAAGATTACAGAGTCTTTATCACAAACCTTGTTTAACCAAACGATCTTCGTGCCACTGGAAGCTCAAAAGTCAGCCAATTTTATTTTAAGATCTTGTCTTGCTTTCACATGACTGCAAATGTTCTGTTTAAGCCCAGCATGAAGAGACTTTTGATGCATGGCCGTCTAACATCCGGCCGTTTATGGATAGGATGAAGCTTCATATTTCTGAACTCGACCTTTAATTAACGTGCATATCCAGCAATGAACCTTTCCTATTCCAACCTTGGAATACGCCACGGTTCCAATTATATCAACCCTTTTGCCACTTACAGTAAATCCACTGAGCGCCTGCTGTCGTCTTTCAACGCGTCTTCGCCTAACTATCATTTCCCGCAGTCAGTATAGTCGTTATTCGGCCATCTACACTGATGGTTCGAAACGTGCAGATTACGTTGGCTGTGGAGTCGTGATTGAAGATATTATGCACGGCTTCAGGCTCGACACTTCTTGCAGCATTTTCACTGCCGAAGAAGCTGTCGCCATTTACCGTGCACTTCAGCCATTAATCGACTCCACTATGCCCCGTAAATACCCTATACTGACAGCATGAGTGTACTAAAGCGCTTGAAAAACTACCACGATCGCTGCCATCCAGTGGTATGTACAATACTCGACATTACGAGTCGACTCCTACAGCAAGGGTTTCGATATCGTGTTTTGCTGGCTACCCAGTCACGTAGGAATCATAGGCAACGAAAGCGGACAGCGCGGCAAAGTCGGCGACGACCCATCTGCCGCTCGCAGTTCCGCTATCGGATATGAAGCGCGTCATCTTGCATCATATTTTTCAGATCTGGCAGGAATCATGGAGTCAGCAGTTGGATAACAAACTGCACTCTGTGAAACCTCATAGGAAATTTCATGGCTCATCTGTCAATGCCAATGCGAAGAACTGATGTCAAATTGACTCTTCTTCGTTGGCCATACCGTCACAGGGGCTCACCTTCTTTAGAACGGTGAGTACGGGTTTCACGCTCCCGAGGTGCCCTAATCTTTTTTTCTTTCTAGGGGTTTACTGTCTGATGGTAAACACGGGCTTCACTTTGCCGGGGAACCCTAGTGAACCTTCTCTATTTTCGGCCCTTTTTCTTGCCATTCCAATTTCCTTTTCTTCTTTTCCACCTCAGGGGCCCCCTCAGGGGCTCACCTTCTTTAGGTGAGTACGGGTTTCACGCTCCCGAGGTGCCCTAGTGATCTTTTCCTTCTCCCTAGGGGTTTACTGTCTTTGGTAAACACGGGCTTCACGAACCCGGGGAACCCTAGTGAACCTTCTCTATTTTCGGCCCTTTTTCTTGCCATTCCAATTTCCCTTTTCTTCTTTTCCACCTCAGGGGCTCACTTTCGGGTGAGTACGGGAGGCCACGTCCCCGAGGTACCCGAGTGAATTTTGAAAAGAAAAAAAAAAAACCAAAAAATATTTGCTTGGTTAGTGTTTCAGTTACAGGTCAATATTTAACGTTATATTTAGTTCAGTTAGGGGTTGTTTTGTGGTTAATTTTATTTTGGATATTTTGAGTTTAATTATTTCTACTATTTTAATTTTGGTTTATTTCTTTGGGGTATTTAAAACAAATGAATTTTACTTTTCGATTTACGTAATGTTAAGACTGGTTTTTGAGTCTGACCCGCATGTTTGCCGTGTGCGGCGACCCGTACCGGGGGAAAGTGGAGTCTGGGGTTCCTGTTGCGTGCCCTTTGGCCCATGCTTCTCCGTAGACGGGAGGCAGGAGTGAGCCCGCTCCTGTCAATCGGCTGGTGATTAGTTCTGCGGATTCCAATACGGGTTCTTTTGGAATACCAAAGACGGTTGCTTTAGGGTTAGTATTGCAGTTAGGGTGCCCTGGGTGAACTGGCGGATCACATCCCGAACCTGTAATACTATATCCCAGTACCACCTCTGAGGTAAGTGCCGTGCCTGACGCATGTCAGATGACCGGCGGGCTGCCTCCCCTTGTTGGGCTCCATGGTGGGTGGAGGCGTACTGGGATGAACACAAAAAAAACTCATGGAACCCATCAGTAAATCTCCTTCAGTGGAGCAACAAATTGTATCTAAAAAAGCATTCCTCTCATACACAGCAACAAGAATTTAGCGATTCTGCTAGATTCTTTGTTCTTAAAACTCCCAAACACCTTTTCCACCGTATCACCTTTTCTTATCGAGAAGGCGATCACGAGTAGCATTGGGCCGGTCAAGACAATTCGCAAGATGCGCTCCGGGGACTTGTTCCTCGAAGTAGCATCGGCGAAACAGTCTTCCGCCCTCCGAACACTCCGTAAAATGGCCCATATTGACATAACTGTCGTTCCTCACAACACCCTCAACTATTCGCGAGGCGTCATCTCGGCAGCGGATTTGTTGAATGTGTCAACAGAGGAAATAAAGGAGAATATGGTGGATCAGAAGGTCTGTGAAGTTCGGCGCATTACGATTCGGCGGGATGGCCAGGTGCTTAACACTAAGCACCTCATCCTGACCTTTTCGACGCCTGAACTCCCACAGTCCGTAAAGGCCGCCTATCTCCATTGCCCTGTTCGACCTTACATTCCAAATCCGCTCCGTTGCTTTCAATGCCAAAGATTTGGTCATTCGAAAACAGTCTGCCGCGGCCAGCCAACCTGCTCTAGATGTGCAGAGGTAGGCCATGATAGCGCAGACTGTAAAGCAAAGGAACGATGTGTCAATTGTAAAGGGGACCATTCATCGTTTTCTCGATCTTGCCCGACATGGATATTGGAAAAGGAGATCACGGCAGTTAAAATTAAAAATAAACTTTCTTATCCGGAGGCTCGGCGTGTTGTATCATCCCGCACGCCAGTTTCTGGTAAAAGCTATGCGTCGGCAACCAGCAAGACATACGTATCAACAGCCATTCAGGTAGACGCAAGTACGGCCCCAAAATCTGCACAGTCCGATTCTGTGAAACCGAAGCCAATTGCAGTGGATACACGTCCGTCTGTATCCACTCCACTTACTGTTAAAAAAACACGAAAAACACGCATCAAGGAATCGGGGGTGCAATCCCACAAAAAAAAGAGGTCGAACCTCTCTAAAAAACTCCATGACATGGGAGACGATGTCATGGACATTCACGCCTCGCAAAGCGACGAAAGTCTGATGGACGATCTGTCGCCCAGACCTTCGTCTTCTGGCTCCTTGCGGGGAGCACGTGCGAAGACTTGATGACCTCCTTTATCTCCTGGAACTGCCGTGGTCTAAGAACTCGACTTGCTGATCTCAAATCCATCATATCCACGTACCAGCCCGCATGCGTTGCTCTTCAGGAGACATTTCTGAAGAGTACCATGACAATGCAAGTGCGTGGTTATAATTGTGTACGACGGGATGTAGATGGCGATACATCTCCAACCGGAGGTGTATGCCTCTTCACGTCTAATCTGTTTCCCAGTAATGTCGTCACACTGCACACATCATTACAGGCTGTGGCTGTTCGGATTCACGTCCATTCTTTAGTCACAGTCTGTTGTGTTTATTTACCACCCAACGATGTTGTGCCACAAGTGGATTTGAATCATTTAGTCAGTCAATTGCCAGCTCCATTTATTTTGCTCGGTGACTTTAACGGACACAGCCCTCTGTGGGGGCATGATGTTACAAATTCTCGCGGGCGACAGATCGAACAGTTGATTTCTGATCACTGTCTCTGTCTGCTGAACAACGACGAGAAAACGTATTTCCATGCACCCACGAGGACGTTTCACTCCCTCGATCTAGCCATCTGTTCGCCAACTCTGCTACCGATGTTGAATTTCGAGGTTGCAAACGATCTGCACAACAGCGATCATTTCCCTCTCCTAGTCTCGCATGTTAATGGTGCGGGGACGCGTTTTCGTCCCCCCACTTATCATTTTCATCGCGCAGACTGGGATAAATTCACGCGGTTAGCGATTATCACCGGCACAATGGTCCAGAACAGGGCAGTTGATGAAGCAGTCTTCAATGTCACTGAAGCTATTCGGAATGCTGCCGATGCAGCCATTCCCAGAACATCTAATTCTCCTCGAAAGCTGTGCAAACCATGGTGGAACGCTTCCTGCCAACAAGCCAAAAAGGAACAAAGGAGGGCGTGGGGTATTTTCAGGAGGTACCCCACCACTGATAATCTCATAGCGTTCAAACGTGCGAAAGCGTTAGCTCGTAGAATACGTCGTCAATGCCAGAGAGAATCTTGGATCCAGTATGTGTCTTCAATCACATCGTCAACTACCAGTCAACAGTTATGGAGAAAGGTCAAAGCAGCGAATGGCCTTTATCGGGATTTTAACATTCCGATATTGGAAACTTCTACTGCTTTGTATTCGTCACCTTTAGATGTGGCCAACTTGATTGGCAAAACATTTGCTAGTGTGTCCAGCTCCGATTCATATAGCCCTGCATTCCAGGCGACTAAGAATCGTTTAGAGCGGACACCTATCAACTTCAGGTGCCGACAACCTTTACCATATAACTGTGACTTTGACATGTTTGAATTGAAGAGAGCCTTATCATCGGCCCACAATACTAGTCCAGGTCCTGATGGAATATCCTATGTATTGCTTCGCCATTTGAGCGAGGATTCACTAGTAAGTCTCCTTTACCTATTCAACCGAATATGGAGGGAGCAGGTGTATCCTACTCAATGGCAAGAAGCCATAGTGATCCCCATTTTAAAACCTGGAAAAGATCCTAAGAACCCTCTCAGCTATCGACCGATAGCACTCACGAGCTGCCTTTGTAAGACACTAGAACGTATGGTCAATGCCCGTCTCGTTTACCAGTTAGAAAAGAACAAATGCATTCCTCTGTTTCAGAGTGGCTTCCGTAAAGGAAGGTCCACTCTCGATAACATCATTCAGCTGGAAACAAAATTAGAAACGCTTTTGTCCGGAGGAATCATTTAGTTTCTATCTTTTTCGATATCGAGAAGGCATATGATCGTACTTGGCGCTATGGGATACTTCGCACTTTATTTAATTTTGGATTCAGAGGCAATTTGCCTACTTTTATTAAAATTTTTTTAAATCTTCGTACTTTTAGAGTGAGACTGGGTGGCACTCTCTCTGCTCCTTTTACCCAAGCTGAGGGAGTTCCTCAGGGGAGTATTTTGAGTGTCACCCTTTTTATTTGTCATATTTCATCCATCTTAAATATTTTATCGCCTTCTATACAGGCTTCACTATACGTGGACGATCTACAGATCAGTTGTGAAGGTTCGGACATGCGCATGATTGAACGACAGTTGCAAACTGCCGTCAACAACATTTTAAAGTGGTGCGACACCAACGGTCATAGTATTTCGGCGAGCAAGAGTTGCTGCGTGCACTTTTGCCGCAAACGGGGTATTCATCCCGACCCCGAAATACGCATCCGTGATATACAAATTCCCGTAGTTCCCGACGTACGATTCCTCGGAGTAATTTTCGACCGCCGGCTCACTTTCCTTCCGCATATTTTACATTTGCGGAAGAGGTGTGAAAAGTCTTTAAACCTCTTGAAGGTGTTGTCAAACACCTCTTGGGGGCGGATCGAACATCATTACTCCGAGTGTATCAGGCAATCGTACTCTCTCGCATCGACTACGGATGTGTTGCATACGGATCAGCGTGCAACTCTACTCTGCAAAAAACTTGACCCCGTCCACCATATGGCACTGAGAATCTGCTCGGGTGCGTTTCGCACATCACCGGTGCAGAGTCTCTATGTTAACTGTCATCAGCTTCCTCTAGATCTTCGACGGAGGAAGCTGTCTCTTGCGTTTTATTTTAAGATCTTGTCCGTGCCTTCACATCCTCTGCAGAATGTGTATATGAGTACCAGCATGAAGAGACTTTATGATGCACGGCCGTCTAACATCCGGCCGTTTATGGATAGGATGAAGCTTCATATTTCTGAACTCGACCTACCTAACGTGCGTATCCAGCAAAGGAACCTTTTCCTATTCCAACCTTGAATACGCCACGGTTCCATTATATCAACCCTTTTGCCACTTACAGTAAATCCACTGTAGCGCCTGTCGTCTTTCAACGCGTCTTCGCCTACCACCGCAGTCAGTATAGTCGTTATTCGGCCATCTACACTGATGGTTCGAAACGTGCAGATTACGTTGGCTGTGGAGTCGTGATTGAAGATATTATGCACGGTTATAGGCTCGACACTTCTTGCAGCATTTTCACTGCCGAAGCTGTCGCCATTTACCGTGCACTTCAATTAATCGACTCCACTATGCCCCGTAAATACTGCATCTATACTGACAGCATGAGTGTACTCGAAGCGCTTGAAAACTACCACGATCGCTGCCATCCAGTGGTATGTACAATACTCGACATTACGAGTCGACTGTACAGCAAGGGTTTCGATATCGTGTTTTGCTGGCTACCAAGTCACGTAGGAATCATAGGCAACGAGCAAGCGGACAGCGCGGCAAAGTCGGCGACGACGCATCTGCCGCTAGCGGTTCCGCTATCGGATATGAAGCGCGTCATCATGCATCATATTTTTAAGATCTGGCAGGAATCATGGAGTCAGCAGTTGGATAACAAACTGCACTCTGTGAAACCTGTCATAGGAGCATGGCCTGTGATGCCAATGCGAAGAACTGATGTCAAATTGACTCGTCTTCGCATTGGCCATACTCGCTTCACACACAGGCATTTGTTGTTTGGAGAACGCGCTCCTGAATGTCCTTCATGCCATGTCTCTTACACTGTTCATCACATTTTAATCGATTGTCCAGTTTTTAACCATCATCGCATCACCTTTTTTTTCATACATCTATTTTAACCTTATCTGACTTGGTGGGGGAATCTCCCCACCAAAATCTATTTGCTTTTATAAAGAAAATTGGATTTTTATATTTAATTTGACTTTTTAAAATGTTTTAACTTTAACTTTATTTTTTATATATGTGCATGCAGGCATGCACATATATAATTTATTTTTATATAATTGTATTTTTTTGTGTATTTTTAACATGGTTTTAATGTTTTAACAAACGTGTGGCGCAGTATAGCCAAATTTGGCTCTTGCGCCATAAAACCCAACACTCACTCACTCACTCACCTCGTGGTGATTTTTTTCGGAATCCGATTTGTAAAAATGCATTGAACAAGTGGAAAGTAAGTTGATTTGCCTTTTTCAAGATCAAAAAAATTGTGCGGTCAGAAGAATCCCATTTTAAAACCTGGTTTTTTGTTAATTCAAGCTACCAAAGACAGTATAGGATCCTCACTGCCGTAACCAGCATATGTTGGCTGCCATATCAAGAGCAGGTATATTCATCATGCCTGTCTTGTTCAGTTTCCAGTTGCACGTCGAAACAGGGGTCCTGCATTGCCTAGTCATTGGAAGACTTCCAGTGCCACTACTGGTTTGCATCATATACTCCAAACCAACCGCGTCATTTTGGAAAACTTGTGCTCAAAATGGTGCAGTAAACACGACATTTGCGGAGAATGTAATTGTCATTTAGAAAACATATCGTTCTTTGCCCAACGAAATTGATCCCATCGTATGTAACGCTCATTTAATACTTCGGTTATTTAATTTTGAATAAATCATCACAGTGCAAAACAGGCTATTTTTTTCCAGAAAGGCACGGATCTAAATCTTCAAAAACTACGTCGTGAGATTTAAGGTCTCAGCTTAACAAGGCAAAAGAAAGTTCACTAATATTTTGACTGTGTCAGGTTTTTATTGTCATAACATCACATTTTATTGTTTTATCGCCAATTAATTGAAAACAAAAGAAAATCCCAGCAACCATCTCAAAAAGGTATAGCCCTTGAAAAGATAACAGTAATAATTGTCAAAACCTAAGACGACCTTTTCAAAAAAAACCTCAAAAAACGTTCATGAGATAAAGTGGTGGGACACCAATGATCACTCTATCATCAGTATTTGTAATCTAAGTCAAAAAGATTCTGCAGAAATGTTTTGCTAAAACTTTAATTCCTCGGATGCCATCCGTGACACATGTTAAATTCCCGAACGGAAAAAACAGGCATCCGAAGAAGATTTTCTTCCCAAAAGAGGCTAATTTTTAAACATAGGACGTTAAAATCCCTTAAAGGGACCCTCTCTGGACTTTTCACCCTTCGATAAATTCCTTGCGGCACCTCTTGAACTGTCGTGGTTCATACGTCATCGTGGTCTAACAATTCGAAAACCGTGGCCATCTAAATCCATCAATCCACGTATCAGCCCGATGTGAACTTCAAAGACATTTCTTCTTCTTGTCAATAAATCTTCGGAAAGATGGTTATAATGGTTGTGTTTTTAAAACACGTTATGGCGATACCTCCAACCTGGAGGCGTATGTATTTTTACATCCCTCGTATTCCTTCTATCGTCAACTGCACACATTTTGCAGGCTGTAGCTGTTCGAATTCACTCCACGAGAGGATTAGTCACAGTCTGTTGTGTTTTTATTTGAACCTAATGTTGTTGTCCGCCAACAAGGATTTGAATCATTTGGTGATCAATTACCAGCATTTTGTCATACTTGGTGACTTTAATGGACATAGCACTTTGTGGGCATGAAGCTACAAACTCGGGCAGACAGATCGAACAGGCCATCAAGACTTTCTGATCACTGTCTCTGCAGCTGCTGAATCAACGAGGAACCAACGCATTTCACGCACCCACACATTTCATTTTTCTATTGGATTTACCATCTGCTCCCCACTTTTACCGTTATTAAATTTTTCCCGAGGTTGAAAACATCTGCATATCAGCGATCCGTTGTCCTCAAAGCCTCACATTTATGATGCGGGTGGAAAACGCGTTTCGTCCACCCCAGGTTTCTTATAGGCGCAAGAATGGGCCCCTTTTTCACAGATTGGCCCATTCTCAACTTATCTGTACCGCGTGCAATGGTCAAGAACAAAGTGTTGATACTGTATGTACAAGACGTCACCAAGTTTTGATTCAATGCTGCCGATGCAGCCATTCCAAACATTCTAATTCAATTCCAAAGCTTGCAAACCATGGTGGAACGCTGATTGCCAACAAGCGTAAAAAAAATTCAGCGGAATCATTTGGGTACCTTTCGTAGGTACCCACTACTGATAATCTCATAGCGTTCAAACGTGCGAAAAAGCGTTAGCTCGTCGAATACGTCGTCAATGCCAGAGAGAATTTGGTCCAAGTATGTGTCTTCAATCACATCGTCAACTACCAGTCAACAGTTATGGATGAAAGGTCAAAGCAGCGAATGGCCTTTATCGGGATTTTAAATTCCGATATTGGAAACATCGACTGCTTTGTATTCGTCACCTTTGATGTGGCCAACTTGATTGGCAAAACATTTGCTAGTGTGTCCAGCCCGATTCATATAGCAAACTGCATTCCAGGCGACTAAGAATCGTTTAGAGCGGACACCTATCAACTTTTAATCTGAAAGGTGCCGACAACCTTACCATATAACTCAACTTTGACATGTTTGAATTGAAGAGAGCCTTATCATCGGCCCACAATACTAGTCCAGGTCCTGATGGAATATCCTATGTATTGCTTCGCCATTTGAACGCGGATTCACTAGTAAGTCTCCTTTACCTATTCAACCGAATATGGAGGGAGCAGGTGTATCCTACTCAATGGCAAGAAGCCATAGTGATCCCCATTTTAAAACCTGGAAAAGATCCTAAGAACCCTCTCAGCTATCGACCGATAGCACTCACGAGCTGCCTTTGTAAGACACTAGAACGTATGGTCAATGCCCGTCTCGTTTACCAGTTAGAAAAGAACAAATGCATTCCTCTGTTTCAGAGTGGCTTCCGTAAAGGAAGATCCACTCTCGACAATATTATTACGCTAGAAAACAAAATTAGAAACGCTTTTGTCCGGAGGAATCATTTAGTTTCTATCTTTTTCGATATCGAGAAGGCATATGATCGTACTTGGCGCTATGGGATACTTCGCACTTTATTTGATTTTGGATTCAGAGGCAATTTGCCTACTTTTATTCAAAATTTTTTAAAACTTCGTACTTTTAGAGTGAGACTGGCTGGCACTCTTTCTGCTCCTTTTACCCAAGCTGAGGGAGTTCCTCAGGGGAGTATTTTGAGTGTCACCCTTTTATATGTCATATCTCATCACATTTTAAATGTTTTATCGCCTTCTATACAGGCTTCACTATACGTGGACGATCTACAGATCAGTTGTGAAGGTTCGACATGCGCATGATTGAACGACAGTTGCAAACTGCCGTCAACAACATTTTAAAATGGTGCGACACCAACGGTCATAGTATTTCGGCGAGCAAGAGTTGCTGCGTGCACTTTTGCCGCAAACGGGGTATTCATCCCGACCCCGAAATACGCATCCGTGATATACAAATTCCCGTAGTTCCCGACGTACGATTCCTCGGAGTAATTTTCGACCGCCGGCTCACTTTCCTTCCGCATATTTTACATTTGCGGAAGAGGTGTGAAAAGTCTTTAAACCTCTTGAAGGTGTTGTCAAACACCTCTTGGGGGGCGGATCGAACATCATTACTCCGAGTGTATCAGGCAATCGTACTCTCTCGCATCGACTACGGATGTGTTGCATACGGATCAGCGTGCAACTCTACTCTGCAAAAACTTGACCCCGTCCACCATATGGCACTGAGAATCTGCTCGGGTGCGTTTCGCACATCACCGGTGCAGAGTCTCTATGTTAACTGTCATCAGCTTCCTCTAGATCTTCGACGGAGGAAGCTGTCTCTTGCGTTTTATTTTAAGATCTTGTCCGTGCCTTCACATCCTCTGCAGAATGTGTATATGAGTACCAGCATGAAGAGACTTTATGATGCACGGCCGTCTAACATCCGGCCGTTTATGGATAGGATGAAGCTTCATATTTCTGAACTCGACCTACCTAACGTGCGTATCCAGCAAAGGAACCTTTTCCTATTCCAACCTTGGAATACGCCACGGTTCCATTATATCAACCCTTTTGCCACTTACAGTAAATCCACTGTAGCGCCTGTCGTCTTTCAACGCGTCTTCGCCTACCACCGCAGTCAGTATAGTCGTTATTCGGCCATCTACACTGATGGTTCGAAACGTGCAGATTACGTTGGCTGTGGAGTCGTGATTGAAGATATTATGCACGGTTATAGGCTCGACACTTCTTGCAGCATTTTCACTGCCGAAGCTGTCGCCATTTACCGTGCACTTCAATTAATCGACTCCACTATGCCCCGTAAATACTGCATCTATACTGACAGCATGAGTGTACTAGAAGCGCTTGAAAACTACCACGATCGCTGCCATCCAGTGGTATGTACAATACTCGACATTACGAGTCGACTCTACAGCAAGGGTTTCGATATCGTGTTTTGCTGGCTACCAAGTCACGTAGGAATCATAGGCAACGAGCAAGCGGACAGCGCGGCAAAGTCGGCGACGACGCATCTGCCGCTAGCGGTTCCGCTATCGGATATGAAGCGCGTCATCATGCATCATATTTTTAAGATCTGGCAGGAATCATGGAGTCAGCAGTTGGATAACAAACTGCACTCTGTGAAACCTGTCATAGGAGCATGGCCTGTGATGCCAATGCGAAGAACTGATGTCAAATTGACTCGTCTTCGCATTGGCCATACTCGCTTCACACACAGGCATTTGTTGTTTGGAGAACGTGCTCCTGAATGTCCTTCATGCCATGTCTCTTACACTGTTCATCACATTTTAATAGATTGTCCAGTTTTTAATAATTATCGCATCACCTTTTTTAATTCATCACATTTTAACTTTACCTGACTTGGTGGGAGAAATACTCCCACCAAAACCTATTTGCTTTTATAAAGAAAATTGGATTTTTATATTTAATTTGACTTTTTAAAATGTTTTAACTTTTACCTTTATTTTTTATATATGTGCATGCAGGCATGCACATATATCAAATTATTTTTTATGTAATTGTATTTTTAATATGTATTTTTACATGTTTGGCGCAGTATAGCCAGGTTATAAAACCCCACATTCACTCAACAAAACTATTTACTCGTGAATAGTGAACGCAGTATGCAAAAGTATATATGCGAAAAGCGATTGTTATGAAACGTTTGAGCTGAATTGAAATTTTCAAATGCGGCCTAAAAAGAACTCTATGAAGAAAACTATGAAGCCATACATGTAGCAATTTGCCTTCTCAAAAAGACACAAGGAAGAAAACGTTCAAATTGCTATTTGTAGATCCTCAAACTGCAGCAAAACTACAATAACGTGAACAAAATATGACAGTTTTGCTTGAAAATAACGTTCCTGTATTGTTAGCGAAAAGTGTCTGTGATTTATGTCTTTTAATTAAGGGCACGCCCATTTGGAACATTTTCTTTAGTTTTATTGCATTTTTTCTCAAATTATCAAAGAAAAGTCCTTGAAAGTAGGTAAGTATATTTTCTCTTAATTAAATTACTCACTGGAATTGTGATTTTTATCTTGTACAGTAGAAATAATAAAATAAATTATAGTTTTTAAAAAAATTAAAAAAAAACACGCTTTTATATTGAACCGAACTAAAAAGTAAAAAAATAAAAATATATATTGCTTTAAAGTAACATGTACACACAATTTAATACCTATCTTGTTAATTTGTACGGTTTATAATAATGGTCGTATTGTAGCTTAAGCGCTCCAAAGTGCATTATTATTGCATTCAATACATTATTATTGTTTGGGGTTGCGTGATAAAAATTATGATTAAAATTTGGGACATCAGTAGTGAAAGTTTGAGAACCCCAAGTGTGTAGAGTGTATCTTTAAGAAAAAGTAATTAGCTGCTTATTGGAAAAAAATATCAATCGTTGATATATCTGCCCAAAATATTGTGTTATAATTAAATTTTCAATAAAAAGATAAATGTATTCTTAGACAAAAATTCAACTGATATTGTTGGAAATAAACCTTAAGGTATCCGACCACGTTCGAAATCTGATGTGGCCGCGGTAGCCGAGTGGTATAGGCATCGGATCGTGGCTGGCTTTGTCACGAGTTCGAGCCCAGTACCACTAAAGACCCGCCGTGTAGGGCAGCGATGCACGCTAAATCTGTCGAGAGCTGAAACGTCCTCCCGTTAGTGTGGTGTGGTAGTTAGGAGAGGGGGTGCCAGCTCAGGTGTCGTCCACGTCACTTGACCATGGTTCAAAATTACGTGGTCCGTCGCCAAAAGCCCTCGTGTAGCTGAACAGTGCGACGTTAATCTTCACTCACTCGAAAACTGATTTCAAAAAACCAGCGTACACACGATTATTTCTTTTAATTCTTAGTGTCATTTGATTAGAATACAAGTATAAAATTGTTTTAGGTATATTATTACGATAAACAATTATTTAAGTAAAATATTTTGGCAAAAAATGAACCCACAATTGCCTATTTTCAAAACATTCTCTTTTTACGAATAATGCATCTAAAATAATAATAATATCTCTTGCTTATATATAGCTAACATTTCTCCAGAAAGTCTGAACTAAAACTTTTGAAAAATTCACATTATTTTCAGATTTATTACTAATTAATTAATTCCCGGTGTTTTTTTTGTTAAAATATCTCCACTCTGATATACTAAAATATGTGGGTAAATCCACTTCTAAGCTTTTTAATTCAAAAATCTTAGTTCGTACTCTGTACAGAGGTCCTGCGCTATACAAAGGCAAAATATGATTATTATAGAAGCATTATCCACAGCAGGAGAATGTTTTGAAAATAAGTAACTCTATGTTCATTTTCACCTAAATGTTACTTTTAAATATTTTTTTATTGGAAAGAGAGTTTTAAAACAATTTCATACGTGTATTCTATTATATAAGTGGTACTAAATACTAAAAAATATATATTCGTTTGTGCCCTTTTACAAAAGCGTGTTTCTGAACGTAGTCGGAGGCCTTAAACCTGCTTTTTCCTCAATTTTCTATCTCATCTGGATGTATAAGCATATCGTGATGCTATTTAATCGTACCTTTATCGAGCATGATGCATCTAATTTGTATTAAGTTATTTTTCTCCTATGTTGTCAGGTATTCCTTTAATATATGAATGCATGCGATCTGTTTTTTTTTGTTCGAGAGATTAAAGGATTATTATTATGACTTTTTAAAAGTATTTTGGGCAATTAAATGTTGAATTAGTAAGTTTAGTTTAAAGAATTTAAATTTTTATTTTAATATAAATAAATTTAATACTTAAAGTTTTTTTAAATTTTGATTTAATTGTTTTAGTCTCACTGCGTATATTGTTGAGGACCAATTTAATTAAAATTCACATAAGATATACCACTTCAGAAATTTTAATTCAATTATAAAAATTAAATTTAACCACAGAAAGTGATAAAGTAACTGTGTTTAAAGTAATCAATATTTTCAAACTAGAAAGACCAGTTCTAAAAAGTAACATGCTTTAAGCTCATTTTTCACCTATGTAAGCTTATGCAATACATTAATACCTTTCCAGAAATTTAAATGTGTAGTATTCCGTTCATAAACAAAAATCTTCCATTTTTTTGTATGAGATAATGAACCACGATTTTTCAGACACCAAGGAGAACACTATATATCTTGAATATTTCATCATACCATTAGCTTGTGACACATCCGGAATTAAATATTTCTTTATAATAAAAATATGCGTAGTGAGTCTATTACACACAATAGTTCACTTAATATATTATTTAAAATCTTTGAGGACTTTAAAATTCCAATAAATGATAATTAAAAAAGTTGTATTTTAATAAGATGAAAAACAAATATTTAGAGATATATTATTTTTAAATAATTTTTTTTAAAAATTCCTTTTTTTCTTACAATGCACTTGCAGTAACTTCTTTTCGTGTATTAACTTTAATTTTTTCTAAAAATTATTATCTAGGCGATTAAGATTTAGTTACTCAAAGCTTCAAGTCTTGACTAAATCATTATTTAGCAGAGAAGATATGGATATGTAAATCTATTCTGCAATATTACCAGTATAAATTTCTATTCAAATATATTTAAAAAACATTTGCGTAATCTTCAGTGTTCCATAATTGACTGTTAGATGGAGAGCGTCAAAGCTGATTAAGGGCCTCTAAGATTCCAGCCAATTAAAAATATCTTCACTATGTTACTTATTTGGAAATGTTATACAGATTTAATCCCATTTCTTAATGAGAACGGTTTATGCTCTTAAGAATCTGAAAGCGAAACCTATAGCGAAAGCTAAGTCTTCCTGAAATTAAAATATTCAATTTTCAATTCGGATGACTTCGAAATAATCACCTCTTAAATTACTGCTAATAACTCATAAAATGAGTTAGTAATTGAATAAAATGAAGGAAATGTAAAGTACTCTCAAACGTATTAGTCTTATCAATAATTCTAGTTTCTAGAGTAAAAGTAATTAGTATTTTTAGGATAACTCTTGCGACAATGCTCGAAATAAAGAATTCAAGCTTTATTTTGCTTTTCTGTCTTAAGCAGTATGGATTACATGATTTTTCTGTAAGCTACAAAAGTTGTATGTACGTATGCAAAATTAAACTAAGTTGCTATACGTGTAAATGTATTATTTACTTCTATACAATGCGTATATCAGCTATTAATTATGAATAACTCACATTTTCTCCGATTCTAATTACATAATTTAACTCTTTTATGCTAGTTTGTAAATTTGTTGTACTACCAATTCTTATTTGTTTATTGTGTTGTAGTACATAAAATGTACCACTAGTTTGAATGCCTCAGAAATTGATGCTAGATGGTACAGTCTCTGAACCATCACAAAGGTCAACTCATAGGAGGTACTCAAGTTCCCAGCAGATGTCACAGGCTAATTGTGGTTAATGGGTTTATGTAGTGATTAATTTTTTTTATCATCTTTAAGTCTGTTGAGTGGTATTTTTTTAAAGTGACCGGGTTGTGTATTTTTAAGTGTAAATAAAAGTGATTCTTATGATATTTTATACAAGTCAGTTAAGTACATATGATATGTAATTAAATAAGTCAACATTATAATAATCAGTACCTCACATATGTATTACTTGTGTGAAAATTTGAGTCAAAAAATGTACTAATGAAGGTTATCTTTTGAACATACGAAACGCATCCGACTTATTTTTACGCAATAATGGACATGTTTATTGTGTCAGATAGATGTGTGGTAATTTACATTTACTATAAATAATACTTTTTATTAACTAAAGATAGATACAAAATTACACAATGTCCTGATTGAGCTATAGCTCGTGTTTAGGATTAAAATAAATACAACTAATATACTTATTATATATGTTGACTAAATAAAGACTAGGTAACATAAAATAATGCATAGAACAGAATATTCAAAATTAATTTTTCCTGAAAAACTCCACTTTGTAATCTATAAAAGAAGTCACCTGAAAATTGACTCACCAAGATGTAATTTATTTTTTTAAACAAACACATTTTATTTATTTCAGAATTATTTTATATACTTTTGCAGTTAAACACTTAAACACTTCTCTACCAAAAGTAAATAGTGGTTAACATTACAGGTGTTACAATACTGATGGTTTTTTTTTTTTCATTTTTTGTTTATATTGTGTTTTCATCTGATATTCATTCTAAGGTATAAAATTTCATGCTTCTTACAATTTGTGCTTTTCCGCCTAATAAAATAAGTAAGAAACAAATCTGATTGTTGCTCGCTTGTGTAAAGAAATATATTATACAGCATTTTCAATTACTAACGTTGTATAAATCCCTTTTCATTGTGGTGCGTCACATAAATTAAGTTACAGAACTAATAGAAGCAAATGAATCGTGGAAATTGAGCAAAGGAGATATATTTATTTGACAGGCATTGCTTTCAATGGTCCTTTACTCTTTGAATATTTTATCATGTTTCTAGGACGGGATAACTCGTACATGTTAAAAAATGATCTTGAAGATTTATTTCTAATAGGTGACAGAAGAGCTTCTGTTGAATAAACATCTTCAGATAAAATATAAAAGGTTGCTTGATTAATATCAATACATTTACTTAAATGACAACTTTAAAATAATGGAATAATAAGAATATATATATATATATATATATATATATATATATATATATATATATATATATATAGGGTAATAATGGGACGATTTCTCACTATTTCCATTTTGATGCATTAATTAACTATTCATGTTTGAAATTACCTTTAGGATCACACACAGAAATATTTTAATTTTTACAAAATCTAGTGCATTTTATCTTAGTTTTTATATAAATTTGCTTAAAAAACAGTGATTATATTCACTTAAGGGACTGTAAATTTTGTATTAAAAAAGAGTGGTTGATAAGTCTGAAGGTTAGAACACTTCTACTATTATACAGAACATACACAAAAAATTTCAACGAATTATTTTAAAAACTTTTTGAGCAAACGTTGTCTCCGTTTGAGTTTTTCGAAAAAAGCACATTTCGAGTAAAAAAAAAAACTGTCAAGATTGTTAAAGCTTATTCATAAAAATTTGTAATTTTTGAATTTAAGATGTGTGTAAGGACAACGTCTGTCGTATCCTCTAATTTTACATATTTTTTTATATTTTGATACATTTTATATCTTTATATATAAAAATCTTCTGTGCGTGTATATGCCACTAAATTCCTCCTAAACGGATGAACCGATTTCGATGAAATTTTTTGTGTCGGTTCAAGTAAATTCGAGAATGGTTTAGATTCACAATTCGGTCCGATATCGCAATTAGGTAAAATGGTATTAATTAAAAACATTCAAAAAATACAACTCAACATTCACCTGCATTGTTGTAACAACGCTATTGTTTTATAAATAAGTAATATGAAAAAAAATAAATCAATTACTACTTAGATCAACAAGAAAAAATTTATTTTAGCTACTTTTTATTAAATAGTTGCAATTAATATAAATATGTATATACA
The DNA here is from genome assembly GCA_019973935.1 of Trichonephila clavipes. Taxonomy (NCBI): domain Eukaryota; kingdom Metazoa; phylum Arthropoda; class Arachnida; order Araneae; family Nephilidae; genus Trichonephila; species Trichonephila clavipes. The sequence goes on along the minus strand of BMAU01020353.1, from coordinate 242,819 downwards.
TATGACAGAATCACAACATTAAGCGGTAATTAATTTTTACTAATTATCATTAAAGTATCGTTTTGTCATCGAAAACAATCGTGTATATAAAATTTTCTTTCAACTGAATGATTTAACACGTGAGAAAAGAAACCTTTTCAAGTTTTGACATAAGTTGCCAAAGGGTCACTAAGTCGCCAACGTCGCTGTATTTGCAATGTTTTAAATAATTAGTTTTAATCAATTTTTGTTAAATATAATTAAATATTTGTATTGTCATCCAAAATAATCATGTACATTACATTTCAGCTCAATTGAGCGCTTTAAAATGTATTTTATTAACAATTGAAAATTCCACCAAGATAAATAAATAAACAAACAAATAAAGTATGTATAGAGATTGTGAGCTAATAGTAGAAATTGAAAAAGACGTAAGTTGGCGTCGAAAATTCATTTTCAGCCAAACTGGCCAAACCCGGTCTTTATTGTTACTAAAATGCAGACGATTCACGCTTATTAGCATTTTTAATTAATATCTTTTCAAATAATCTTTATATGTGTAATTATTCTGTGCGTGTGTATGTAACTGAACTCCTCCTAAACGGCTGGACCGATTTTGATGAAAGTTTTTGTTTGTCCCAGTGGACTCGAGAATGGTTTAGATTTATAATTCGGCTGAGAAATGTTTATTTAATTAATTTTTAATTTATAAATTGCATATTTTGGAATGTTTTACATTGAATCCGGCAGACTGCACTACGATCGCAGTATAGAATATTCAAAAAAAAAATTATAGTTCAAGTTTGTCCCGAGAGTTGGTGCTGTGATCATTTCAGGAAAATATTTTGTTCCTTTGTGTTATTATTTTGTTGAAATAAATCATGTTTTAATTAAATTATTACATTCAAATGTAATTAGTTTTTGAAGAGTTTTGAAGTGTGCATAAAAAACTATAGTCTCCAAATTTAGTATGCAATTGAAGTGAGTATTTTACATGATTTTCTATTAAATTTACACATGCTTTGACAACAATTAGCCTAACCTACAAAAATATTTGTGTGGCTAATTGATTTCTCACATTATTAAACTTTCTTTTATTTAAAATTATTTCTTTTCGGAAATAGTTTGTGTGTGTCTTTCACTGCTAAGCAACCCAGAAGAGTAAAACTTGCCTAATAATTACATTGCGATAACTTTTTAATACAAATTTTACTCAAAACTGTCAAGATTGTTAAAGCTTATTCATAAAAATTTGGAATTTTTGAATTTCAGATGTGTGTATAGGACAACGTCTGTCGTATCCTCTAGTTTTACATATTTTTTTTTTATATTTTGATACATTTTATATCCTTATATATAAAAATCTTCTGTGCGTGTGTATGCCACTAAATTCCTCCTAAACGGATGAACCGATTTCGATGAAATTTTTTGTGTCGGTTCAAGTAAATTCGAGAATGGTTTAGATTCACAATTCGGTGCGATATCGCAATTAGTTAAAATGATTTTAATTAAAAACATTCAAAAAATACAACTCAAAATTCACCTGCATTGTTGTAACAACTCTATTGTTATAAACTAGAAATATAAAAAAAAAAATTTAATAAATTCCTACATAGATCAACCAAGAAAAAAATTATTTTAGCTACTTTTTATTAATTAGTTGCAATTAATATAAATAAGTATATACATATGACAGAATCACAACATTAAGTGTTAATTAATTTTTATTAATTATCATTAAAGTATCGTATTGTCATCCAAAACAATCGTGTATATAAAATTTCCTTTCAACTGAATGCTTTTACACGTGAGAAAAATCTTTTAAATTTTGACATAAGTCACCAAAAGGGTCGCTAAGTCGCCAAAGTGGCTTTATTGGTAATTTTTAAATAATTAGTTTTAATTGATTAATGTTTATTAATTGTAATTAAATTGTTTTGTCATCCAAAATAATCATGTACATTACATTTCAGCTCAATTGAGCGCTTTAAAATGTATTTTATTAACGATTGAAAATTCCATCAAGATAATTTTCAATTTCAATTCGCTTGGCATTTGCTTTGACTATTAACAAGTCACAAGGTCAAACAATGAAGATTTGTGGCTTAAATTTAGAAAATCCTCGCTTTTCTCACGGCCAATTATATGTTGCGTGTTCCAGAGTTGGAAAAACATCGAATATATTTGTTTATACCCCTCAAGGATTAACCAAAAATATTGCACATCTAATGGCATTAGTATAAATTAAGTTTATGTACACAAAAGTTTTTATTCACACAGTCTTTACATTTAACTTCGCTCATAGTATACACATACTCACACGCTATCGATTGATTGAATTGTGATAACCGTACATGTGTGTGTGTAATGACGTTAGACATTGTAATAACTTTTTAATACAAAATTTACTAAAAACGGTCCAGATTGTTAAAACTTATTCATAAAAATTTGGAATTTTTGAATTTAAGATGTGTATACAGGACAACGTCTGTCGGGGGTCCTCTAGTATTTTATATATTTAGATATATTTTATGTATCTTGATACATTTTATCTGTCTTGATACATGTTATATATCTTGATATATTTTATATATCTTGATAAAAAAATTGTAAAAATATATATTTAATAGGGTACAATTGTCTTATTTAACAATTTCGAAAATTAAATGTGTAGCTAAAAACAATGTACAATTAACACAATAAATGGATTGAGTAAAACGGTCACTATTTTATCCAACTCATATTTATCGTTTTTATAACATTCAATCATTTAAAAAGTTGTGACTCTCCTTTTCCACAATGTGACCTCCAAGCCAAAACAAGTTCCGCACCCCATGAACTATGTGGATGAATGTCGAGAAAAAAAGTGGAATATTTTTGCAGGGAAGGATTATTCACAAAATATTTATTTCAACAATGAGAAATGAATAGTTATAAATGCATACCTAACGAAACTAAAGCAAACAGATAAAGTATATCGATACTTTATGTAGCAGCAACTTCTTGGATTCTTACGTATAAGGTGACATTAAGATATGAGAGACACTAAAAATAAAAAAAAGTGACTTAAATATGAACGACGCACTGTTCTTGAATTTACGATTCATGAATCATTTTTTTTTATTTAAAATGTTTACCAAAATGAAAATGTTTAAAGTAAATTTTACCTTCTATACTTTCACTGCAGACTGCTGCTATAATCGCGGTGTTGCAAAAACAGATCATCCTTATAATTCTTTACTAGAGTGGTAATGTCAGCAATAAAAATAAGCAATGCCTTTAATATTCTGCATGGAACTTATATTCTACATTTGAAGTTGCTAAGAAAAGCTTTTCAATAGAGGAAAAATAATATCGGTGTTTATGTGCGTGATATTGCTTCTGGTAATTTATTTCTTGTTCTCACGGATATATTCACTACGAGAAAATATCTTATTGCCAATGTTTTATATCTCGATATACTTTCCAAGGAATTACTCCCCTCAGGGGGCTCACCTCCTTTAGGTGAGTGCGGGTTTCACGCTCCCGAGGTACCCTAGTGATCTTTTGGCAAGGGCTCACTCTCTTGTGAGTGCGGGTTTCGCGCACCTGCCTTTCCCGAGCGATCTTTACTTCTTTACTTTCATATTTACTTCCCCCACTTCCTTTTCCGCCATAGTAAAAAAAAAAACACTGGTTTTTATTTCCTAAGAATACCTATCCAGGAATTTCATTTTATGGTTTATCTCCTTAGTGAGTCCTTTTTTATTATTGATTTTTCCGTTACATTTTATCTTTCATTTTACTTGCGACGAAGTCCTGTGGCAGACCAGGACTGAGTGGAATGAAGTTATGTCTGATGGTTTTTCACAACTGGTATGACGACACAACAGACTGCTCCCTGGGAAAACTGGCACTTGGAGCGGGGTGTTGAACTTCTGAGGACCTTTGGACTGGTGAGGTGGGGTCTTGGAGGAAGCGGCCATGTAGAGGGTACCGGAGAAAAGCTGAGTTTTGCGTCTCAGGCCGCCAGATAGTACAGGAGCCCGGGGCAGCCTAACCAGCATGTCCTGGCTGCTCTATCAGCTGGTGTATAATCCCGCCTGCCTTGTAGTTCCAGGTGGTGCCTGGATGGGGTCCTGCATTGCAGAGTGGGGGGCTCTCCTAAGGCCACTGCTGGTTGCTGAATCTGGGGCTAGCCCCGCCAAACTGGTCCTCTGAAAATCAAAAAGGGATTCTCCCCCTCCTTTCTCAAAAACCAAAATATAAATGCACAAAAATAAGGAAAAGATAAAAACGCATACTTTAAAATCCCCAACCCAACACATGGTGGTCAGCCCACCAACTCTCAAACTTGCTCCGAATCCTTTCCAAAATTTATTGTTCTGCATGCAACTGATAACAGAAAACTTTCTAATGTTTCACCTTTTCTAGTCTCTAAAGCTGTACAAGGTTCAGCTGGATCTGTGAAATCTATTAAAAAATTACCATCCGGAGATTTACTGATAGAAACAGCGACACAAGCACAATCAATTAATCTTCTACAATGTACAAATCTTTCAAACATCCCTATTACCGCTACTCCTCACAACACACTCAATTCATCCAAAGGAGTGATTTACTGCCCTGATCTAATTCCATTACCCGATTCTGAAATTGAAGAAGAGCTAGCTTCTCAAGGAGTGGAGGCTGTAAAAAGAATAACTTCCATAAAAGACGGTAAAACTATAACTTCTCCATTATTTATACTCACATTTTCTAAACATACATTACCAGAAAATATTCTAATTGGTTACTTAAACATTAAAATAAGACCTTACATCCCTAACCCTCTCAGATGTTTTCGCTGTCAAAGTTACGGTGATGGAACAGCTTCTTGTCGCGGCGTTGCTACCTGCAATAAATGCAGTAGTACGGAACACGCCAGCGAAGCATGTACGACAGAACGCAGAAAGTGTGCAAACTGCAAGGGGGAACACGCTGCTTATTCCAAAATCTGTCCAAAATGGCAGCAAGAAAAAAGAAATTCAAAGAATTAAAGTACTTGAAAATATCTCGTATTCTGAAGCAAAGAAACGGGTGGTCAACATCTTACCACCTCGAGCCTCCACTTCTTATGCTAATGCAGTAATTACCAACACAAAATCAAAAAAAAGATACTGCAACTCAAACAGACATAGGAACTCAAACAGAAATTAGCCACATAGAAACACCAACAAACATTGCCAATTTAACTTCTGAATCTCATAAAGATTCTCCAATCGCTCAAAAGCCCATTACAAATAACTTAATTGACCAAGAAACAATTCTATCCCCCCTGAAACATCTTCCACGGACCTAGAGTCCTTAAACCAAACCAAACACTTACTCACTCCTGACACATCGCACCTCTCAGTGCCATCAGATGCTGAAGCTTTGATGGAAATAGACAAAAGTTCTATCAAACGGCCAGCTACTGACATTGTCCAGGAAGCTGCCAAAAATACTAAAGCCATCAATTCGAATAGAATCTGGTGGAATTCAAGCCACCAAAGAAGACGTTAAGCTTCTCAGTAAAAGGAAAATCGAGACGAAGCTTTTCGCCAATAAAATACGACTCCGAAAAGCCTAAATGCTCTCCTTAGCCGAAGTATTAATAAAATAATTCAGTGGAATTGTCGTGGTCTCTGGAAAAATGTAGAAGATTTAAAATCGCTTATGAATGAGCATTTACCTGTGTGCGTAGCTCTGCAAGAGACGCTTTTAAAACAATCATGCACATCCAACATACGAGGATATTCCATTCTTCGGAAGGACTGCAATACGGGTGAAAGAGCTTGTGGTGGCGTGGCTCTGCTCATCAACCACTCGACACCCTTCTCTCCCGTCCTAATTCGCACGTCACTTCAAGCTGTTGCAGTGCAGGTTTCTATCTTCTCTACAGTTACTATCTGTAATGTATACCTACCACCCAACGTACCCTTGAATTTTAGAGAACTCCAAGAACTTATAGATCAACTCCCATCACCATTCATTCTTTTGGGTGACTTCAATGCTCATCATATGCTATGGGGCTGCCAAGATGTGAATTCTAGAGGAAAAGTCGTCGAAAAGCTTCTTACAGAACTTGACCTCACCTTGTTAAACGACGGCTCTAACACCTATTTTCATTCTCCAACTCAATCATTTAGCGCCATTGATTTGTCCATATGTTCTCCATCATTGCTATTAAATCTGACATGGAGTGTTCTTGATAACCCATTAGGTAGCGATCACTTCCCAGTGGTAATATCTTACGCTACACCAATTGCGTGTGCATCTATTCGCCAACCGCGGTGGAAATTCGATCAGGCCGACTGGGAAACTTTCAGGACCCAAGCAGATATAACAGAAGACATGGTAAGCTCTGGCTCAATAGATGAAGCGGTATGTTTAGTAACATCTTGCATCCTATCTGCAGCTCGTAATGCAATTCCACAACCATCCTCTAGACTCCCCCGTTTTCCCAAACCTTGGTGGAACGAAGAATGCCAAATGGCAAAAAAGGATCAAAACAAGGCTTGGAATCGGTTTCGACGTTACCCTACCCCAGACAACATGATTGCTTTTAATAAAGCTCGAGCACGTGCCAGGAAAATCCACCGGCAACGTAAAAGGGAAACGTGGATAAAATATGTAAGTAACATCACATGTTCAACTTCAAGTAAAGAGGTTTGGAACAAAATCCGTAAGCTCAGTGGAAAATACAGTGCTAGCCCAGTCTCCATGCTTGTAAGCAATGGGGTCTCTGTCAATACCATCCCTGACATTGCCAACACTCTTGCCGAGACATTTGCTAAAACGTCTAGTTGCGACAACTATACCCCTGCATTTCAAGCGCTAAAGCGTCGAGAGGAGAGGGTGAAGTTGAATTTTTCCTCTTCAAACGAGGAAGGCTACAACTCCCCACTAACCCTCCGCGAACTTCGCACCGCCCTGCATCGTTCGGGTAACACAGCAGCAGGACCAGACGGGCTACACTATATTATGTTACGGCATCTGTCCGAAAGTTCTATCCTCTCCCTTCTCTCATTGTTTATTCGCATCTGGGAAACCCACGTGTTTCCCACACAGTGGTGTCATGCCCACGTTTTACCGTTTCCAAAGCCTGGCAAAGATCCAACATCAGCAATTAATTACCGCCCTATTGCCCTCACAAGTTGCTTAAGCAAGCTGATGGAGCGCATGGTTAGTGCGAGGTTGATGTTCCACCTTGAGTCACATAATCTCCTTTCACCACTTCAAAGTGGATTTCGGAAATCAAGATCGACCACAGACAATCTCCTTCGGCTAGAGACTTCCATCAGAGAGGCTTTTGTCAAGAAACAGTATAACATCTCTGTTTTCTTTGACATTAAAAAAGCCTATGACATGTCTTGGAGGTACGGCATACTTAGAGATCTCTATGCAATGGACATAAGAGGAAATTTGCCAGTTTTTATCAAAAATTTTTTAAACCATCGTTCATTCCAGGTACGCCTGCTTTCATTTTATTCAAATATTTTTATCCAAGAACAAGGTGTCCCACAAGGGTCTGTTTTAAGCGTACTTTTATTTATTATTAAGATTAATAGCATAACCCATCATATAAATCAGGGGATTCAGTGCTCTCTATATGTGGACGATGTACAAATATCGTACTCGTCTAAATTCCTCAATGTTGCACAACGACACATTCAGACCACTATCAACAATTTCACTAAATGGGCTGAACAGAACGGTTTTGATTTTTCTACAGAAAAAACGGTTAGTGTGGTATTCACTCGAAAGCGTGGGGTTTTTCCAAACCCTGAGCTTTTTATTGGTAGAAGCATCATTCAAGTTGTTAATGAGGTCAAATTTCTAGGTCTTATATTTGACCAATCTCTCAGATTCCATCGTCATTTAAAAGATCTCAAAATCAGAAGTGCCAATGCCCTAAACATCCTCAAAGTATTAGCAAATACTCACTGGGGAGCCGACCGAACATCCTTGCTTCGCCTCTACAGAGCTCTGATTAGATCAAAACTGGACTATGGATCTGTGGTCTACAGTTCTGCGTGCAAATCTCTTTTGAAGATCTTGGATCCAGTGCATCATCAAGCCCTGAGACTTTGTCTGGGGGCCTTCCGTACATCACCGGTAGAGTCCCTTTATGCTGAAGCCTACGAACCCCCATTAGATTTGCGGAGGAAGTATTTGTGTTTGAACTATTTTATGAAAATCCAATCAATGAAAACAAATACTGCATACTCATATTTATTCAATTTTAGCCTTTATGATTTTAACAGTCATCGTTCATCCCTCACTTACTCGCAACCCTTTCACTTTAGAATTAGAGACCTAATTAATGACTTAAATCTGAACATTGGAAGAATAGCTCTGTGCAAGATTTCTGAGGTGCCCCCTTGGAAAGTGATTTATCCTAAGGTAGATTTCACCCTGTCATACTACTCAAAAGCATGCACTCCTGAGAGTACATACAGAACACTGTACTTGGAACACAGAGAGCTTTTTTTTCCGACTATGAACCTATCTTCACGGATGGCTCAAAGTCTGAATCTCATGTTGGTTCGGCAGTAGTTTCTCTGAGCACTGTAATTACAGACGCTCTACCAATTTCAGCATCCATTTACACTGCTGAACTCCATGCGCTAAGAATCGCTCTAGAACATATTTCACTATCATGCGGTAAAAAGTTCATTATTTACACAGATTCCCTGTCAGCCCTTCAAAGCATTGTCTCTTTACATTCATCGTCTCATCCCATCCTTGTGGACATCACATATGCTTTAGCTAATCATCTTAAGAAGAAAGATATCAGATTTTGTTGGATCCCAGGACATGCCGGAATAACTGGAAATGAACTGGCAGACACAGCTGCACGATCAGCGACAGGCTCTTCAGAAAGGTTCCCTATTCCACACTCTGACCTGAAAGCTTGCTTCAGGCTGAAACTGCAAAGTGTATGGCAATCAAACTGGGACCAACAAACTGAAAATAAGTTGCATAGCATCATGCCCATTCTCGCTCCAACTGCGCCATCACTAAGCAATCGCCGTGAGCAGGTGATATGGACTAGGCTGCGCCTAGGGACACACCCGCCTAACGCATAGGCATCTCCTGTTGGGTGAACCACCACCCTATTGCGAGAAATGTAATGTCTCACTATCGGTAAAACACATACTCTGTGATTGTCCGCATTCAAATCATCTTAGACATCAGCTTTTTAACTCTGTTGATTTTACTATATCCAGTATTTTAAACAATAGCATCAATTCCTCACTTGTATTTAAATTCATAAGCATCAAGGGTTTTATTAATCATATCTAATTTTAATCTATAGATTTTACGAAAGGCATATAGATTATGCCCGACTAAGGCTTTATGGCCTGCAAATATTATATAACTGTTCTTATTGTCTCTCTTGGCGCAGTATGATCTAAATTGGTCCTTGCGCCATTAAAAATGAACCAAACCAAACCAAACCAAACCAAGGAATTACTATATATATATATAAATATATATATATATATATATATATATATATATATATATATATATATATATATATATATATATATATATATATATATATATATATATATATAAATGTGAACTCAAGTGTCAATATAAATATAGTAGGTTGAAAGGAAAGAGAATCATACTGGAGTGTTTGTTTCGATCTTCTTCTATAAAGGGTTGTGTTTTGTGTCGTGGATTTTTCGCAAAACAAGCTGGAAAGAATTGAAACCATTTGAAAGAAACTTATCGGATTACCATACAATCTTTTCCAACTATCTTATGCCAGAAATGCGGAAAATCTTGAAGAAAAATGGAAAAATATCTCAAGGAAAGTGTTTTTGTGGAAATAAAGGATGAAAACATCGCAGGTGTAAGGTATATAGAATCTGTTTTTATAGAAGGATCCAGATCAAGCAGCGCTGCATTTTTAAGTACATCCTTTAGGAAATGTACTTTTTGTTTGTGTTTTTAAAATGTGTGATGTTATATGCTCATACTAATGCTTTAGTTAGATTAAATAAAACATTTGATAACACACAAGAGAATCACAATAAGTATTTATGATGACCAGGAACTTTTAAACCCTGATTGGTGTGGATTATACAAGAGTTGTAAAATCCCCTTCGTTTCAATATCTGTCTAAAGAAAGAATTTGAGCCTGGGAGTAAAAATGCAGCCTCACTCACCGTGCATTCAATATTGTTATGCCTTTATACCTATTAGAGTATTATTTTAATTTCTGAAACATCAAATAAAATTTAGATATATTTGAAAATAATGAAGAATAAATCTCTAAAACTTTTTAATCTTAAAAAAAATCTTACGATGTATTGTTACTTCTGAAAAAAATTATTATGCTTAATGTATGGGAAGAAAAACTATTTTTTCCAGTTTTTCAATGAAATTCTGATGCACATTATAATGGTCTCGGTAGCCTACTTGTTATAAGGTCTGTTCAAAGTGAATCCCAACTTTGTCCAGAATAAATCTTTAGTTAGTTAGCTGGATTGGGATTAAAATCAAATTTAAAGTAAGCCCCTCGTGCTTTAACACACTTAGTTCACAATTCCTTCCATTGCGAAAACACTTCTAAAAGGCTTCCTTTGAATGATGTTCAACCCCACCTCTCATTTGCATTGGGCATTATTGTCTCTTCTGTAAAAGTGGATCCTCTCAATGGCATTTTTACTTTCAAGAACAACTAAAAGTCGCAAGGAGCCAGGTTCAGCGTTCATATAGCATCCAGTAAGTCCTGTGTAATTGGACAACAGAATTCCTTCAGTTCCACCAAGTGGCCGCGGTAGCCGAGTGGTATAGGTATCGGATCGTGGCTTGCCTGGTCACGAGTTCGATCCCAGTACCACTAAAAGACCCGCCGTGTAGGGCAGCGATGCACGTTAAATCTGTCGAGAGCTGAAACGTCCTCCCGTTGGTGTGGTAGTTAGGAGAGGGGGTGCCAGCTCAGGTGTCGTCCACGTCACTTGACCATGGTTCAAAATTACGTGGTCCGTCGCCAAAAGCCCTCGTGTAGCTGAACAGTGCGACGGTAATATTAAATCAATCAATCAATCAGTTCCACCAAAAACATTTTTTATACATCTGTTTTAACCTTATCTGACTTGGTGGGGGAATCTCCCCACAAAAATCTATTTGCTTTTATAACGAAAATTGGATTTTTATATTTAATTTGACTTTTTAAAATGTTTTATCTTTAACCTTTTATATGTGCATGCAGACATGCACATATATAATCATTATTTTTATGTGCTTGTATTTTTCATGTGTATTTTTACATGGTTTTAATATTTTAACAAACGTGTGGCGCAGTATAGCCAAATTTGGCTCTTGCGCCATAAAACCCAATACTCACTCACTCACTCCACCAAAAACAATGGCCAAAGTTGGCCCTTGCGCCATTAAAATCCACATTCAATTCAATTACACATTCACTTCACTCCACCAACACACGTTTGAGAAAACATTTCGAAGCCATTTTGTTTCAATCACACAAAATTGCATGTGCAGAACCTGTACTAATCTCAACTTGTTCAGTAGTATTGCGCATCCTAACAAAGAGAGTTTCCATTATCAGATTTTCCACTTTTCCAAAAACAGCTAGCTACTTTTTGAGAGATTCGTAGCTTCCCGGAACGTTGGTCACTCACTAAAGACGTGCGGTCTCTTTTGTGTGTGGTGTGTGTGTGTGTGTGAATCAGTTAAACTACTCCTTAATGTACGTGACCGCTCAGCATAGTTTCCAAACACTTGCTGAATCCCACGAATTGTCAATTTTAATAAAATTTGATGCAGTACATTTTCTCAAATAATTCAGTCATCTTTAGAGAAATAAAATTCCGTCGAACACACATATAACAGCACCTCACTCAATTGCATGCAGGAAACGACTGTCACACTGGATCGTGGGCCAAAATTGAAACAATTTCATTAAGCTGTCTGCTCCCAGTGTGCAAAGCGACATCACCTTAAAATCTTTACTGTGAGCAGGAAAAGTCAAGGTTGGATAGTTTGTGGGAAAACTTGTATGGTATCGAAGTCATGGCCAGCGTGTTGGGTGTTCCGCGTCCTTGTTCTACTGGACACATACCAAGTAAAAAGGCATGAGGCGCGTTAAATCTATCAAGCTTTACATCCTCCCATTGGTGTAGTATGGTAGTTGGAGAGGTGATTCTAGATCCAGTATCGTCCTCATTACTCGTCTCAAAATTACAAAAGTCCGTCACCAAAAGCCTTCGTGTTCCTTTGCAATAATATATATATATATATATATATATATATATATATATATATACAGGGTGTTTCAGCTAAGATGTTACAAACTTCTAGGAGAGGTAGGGGACAACAAGACGATTCGAAGTATATAGGCAATGCTGGGTCGGAAATGCTTTCCTAAGGCTCCACGCGCCGACAAAATTTAGGGTGTAAAACTTCAACTGGTTTTAAAAACGGGAAAAATTGTCGAAACGCTTTGGGATTTGGTCAAAATTATTGTTATTATTTATTATTTCATAAAAAAAATTCTGAGCAATATTGCTGCTAAAACATCGCTAGAGGGCGCTTTAGACTTTGGAACGCTAGGAAAAAAAATTTCTATATCTTTTTAAGTTTTTTGATGGCTTTCATAAGTTGAAACTTTAACTTGAATTTTGATACCAGATTTGGTATCCTCCGGGGAAAATTGATGTAAAAAATCGAACATTGTTCAGGACACTTAAAGCACAAATGGTGCTAAAAAACGAGCAAAATGTTGGATTTCGGTGTGGTTTGCGCGAAAAGCATTCCCTTGCTGACTAATTTGTTCAAAACAAATTTTGACATTGTTGCCAAATTTAAAACCAGAGGTGCTTCAGACAAGTAAAAAGGCATTTCCGATCGATCTTTCCTATGTAATTCCGAGTCATTTAGGTGTACTCTTCCACCAACGAGGTCGAGTACACCTAGACGACTCGGAATAACATAAAAAAGGTGGTCCGGAAATGCCTTCCTGAAGCAGTAATATCATCGAAAGCCTGATACGTAGCCCAGGAATTGCAAGTGTCGTGGCAGTGAATAAAGCGAGCAGGGTTCTCGGCGAAAATTTTAGCGAGAGAGTGTTAAAGGCAGAATATGCAAAATTCCCCGTCGCGAGTTGAATTAGCCGCCAGAGGGACAGAACGATAAGAAGGAGTCCGCTGGAAGGAAGCTTTATTTCCATCGCACACAGACTGGCTGTTCGATGACAGAGTACACGAACGCAGATAAAGCAGATATGATTCTGGCGCACGGGGCCACAGATTGCAACGGTCGAGCCACTCAGAGGTTGTACGCCGAAAAGCATCCTGTCAGGCGGACTCCTGCTCATACCATGTTTGCTCGCCTACACCAGCAATTATGTGGGACCGGTTCATTCCAGAAGGCAGCACGTACCGAATTGAACGAGGAAATTGTACTAGATATGGTAGAGACCACTCCCAGTTTAAGTACACGAGGTATCACTAATGAAATCGGGATTTCATACAGTAGCGTTTGGAGGATTCTCGATGATAGTGCCCTGCATCCATTTCACTGCCAGTACGTCCAGTCACTAAAAGAATGTGACTTTGCACCTCGTCAGGCCTTTCCACAGTGGTACTTGCAGCAACGAATTGCAAATCCCTTTTTTGAAGCATCCGTGTTGTTCACAGATGAGGCGTCTTTTTCGAGAGAGGGTATTTTCAACACCCATAACAGCCATTCGTGGGCAGCAGCGAACCCACATGTAACACGTACTCGGGCTGCACAGGATTGTTTCCTGGTTAACGTATGGGCTGACATTCTAGGGGATCATCTAATAGGACCCTACATTCTGCCTGGTCACCTGACTGGTCCACGCTACCTGATATTCTTGGAACAAGTTTTGCCAAAGTTATTGGACAGAGCACACGTTACCGCTGCGACTCGTACTTCCATGTGGTTCCAGCAAGATGGAGCCCCCGCACATTTCAGTATTTCTGTTCGGAATCACTTGGATGCAGTATGTGGTGAACGATGGATTGGCCGTGGAGGTCCAGTGCATTGATTTCTCCGATCGCCAGACCTTTCCTGTCTGGATTATTTCTTCTGGGGGCAAATGAAATCGTTGGTGTACGAAACACCCGTAAACAGCGCCGAGGAACTTGTAGCACATCAGTGCAGCAGCCGGGGAAATACGAAACACTCCAGAAATGTTATCGAATGTTCGACGCTCCATGAAGCGAAGATGTGAAGCCTGCATCACATGCGACGGGCGTCAGTTCGAACACCTCCTTTGACAGCAGTTTTTTTCCTTCTTTTCTTTACTTTTTCTTTTATGATTATGCATAGCAGTTAGTAAACAGCTTTTTTCCTCCTATTTGGAATCTTTCCTTGTGTTTTACTTCTTGTAATTTGGTACTTGTGTTTTTTACCCTCTTTTACTAAAAGTTTTTGCTATAAAATTACTTTTTGCAACACAGACCAACTCGAATCTCATTTAGGAGGAAAAATTGCTAGTAATTATTCGGCTTACAACCAACCACAAAATTATCCAAATGAGTTTCCAAGTTGCAATGTCTGAAAGCGCCCTCTGGCTTTGATTAATGGCTACCAAGTCAAAATTTATTTTGAACAAATTAGTCAGTAACGGAATGCTTTTCGTGCTAACCGCACCGAAATCCAACATTTTGCTCGTTTTAGCACCGTTTGTGCCTTAAGTGCCCTGAACAATGTTCGATTTTTTACATCAATTTTCCCCGGAGGATACAAAATCTGGTATCAAAATTCAAGTTAAAGTTTCAACTTATGAAAACCATCAAAAAACTTAAAAAAATATTGAAAAATTTTTTTTCCTAGCGTTCCAAAGTCTAAAGCGCCCTCTAGCGATGCTTTAGCAGCAATATTGTTCAGAATTTTTTTTATGAAATAATAAATAATAACAATAATTTTGAACAAAACCCAAAGCATATCGATAATTTTCCCCGTTTTTAAGACCATTTGAAGTTTTACACCCTAAATTTTGTCGGCGCGTGGAGCCTTAGGAAAGCATTTCCGACCCAGCATTGCCTATATACTTCGAGTCGTCTTGTTGTCCCCTACCTCTCCTAGAAGTTTGTAACATCTTAGCTGAAACACCCTATATATATATATATATATATATATATATATATATATATATATATATATATATATATATATATATATTAACATAGAATGTTGATTCTTTGATTTCCAAAATTTATATTTTACATGTAAGTTTTTATCCTAATTTTTTTCTATAATTTTTTTTTATTATTCCTCCATTTGAGAAATTCATTATTGTTCTCTTTTCTTAATTAAATTTTAATATATTGTCAGGTTCATCATCCACGTTTTAAAAAGTTCAGTACACCCCGCGCGAGTGATCGCGGGTAAATTGAACCATTAATTTAGCGTTTCTAAAACTGTGGGTCGCACTCCCACCCAGGGGGACGTGATACCTCTACGAGAGGGGTGCGACACTATTCAAAAGTCAAAAACAAAATATTACTTAAGAAAATTATAAATTTATTGAAAGTAAACAAACAAAATATAATTTGACACAATAAAAAATACACATTTACAATGATATTATACACTTATAAATTTATCAGCACTGCACAATGTATTTTACAATTAATTTAACAATACTAAGTTAAGAATGTGTTTAATAATTACCATAGAACCCCCATGGATTTGTCATATATAAAATTATATACATAAAATTTAACACTTATCAAAATAATTTGTATGATTTATAATTATTCCTTTACTGCTGATTAAAAGTTACGTGATTCGCTCCTCAATACCACCTTTTTCCACGTAGGCGTATGAATGTGATGTATTGGGTGGGGGGAAGAAAAGAAGTATAAATAAATAAAATTCTTGGAAAACACTATAAATGTCTTTATATTGCATTCCAAAGCCTTCGGAGTAAATTTAGTCACGTAGGCATCCTAGGCAATAAGCAAGCGGACAGCGCGGCAAGGTCGGCGACAACCCGTCTGCCGCTAGCGGTTCCGCTCTCGGATATAAAGCGCGTCATCCTGCATCATATTTTTAAGATCTGGCCGGAATCATGGAGTCAGCAATTGGATAACAAACTGCACTCCATGAAACCTGTCATAGGAACATGGCCTGTGATGCCAATGCGAAGGACTGATGTCAAATTGACTCGTCTTGGCATTGGTCATACTCGCTTCACTCACAAGCATTTGTTGTTGGGTGAAAATGCTCCTGAATGTCCGTCATGCAAGGTCTCTTACACTGTGCGTCACATTTTAATAGATTGTCCCGTTTTTAATTATCGCATCACCTTTTTTAATTCATCACATTTAACTTTACCTGACTTGGTGGGAGAAATACTCCACCAAAACGTATTTGCTTTAATCAGGAGAATTGGTTTTTTTATTTTTAATTTGACTTTTTAAAATCATATACCTTGAAATTTAATTTTTATATATGTGCATGCAGGCATGCACATCTATAATTCTTTTGTGTCTATTTTTCATGTGCGTTTTTACCCTGTTTTTAA
This sequence comes from Trichonephila clavipes, assembly GCA_019973935.1. Lineage (NCBI taxonomy): Eukaryota > Metazoa > Arthropoda > Arachnida > Araneae > Nephilidae > Trichonephila > Trichonephila clavipes. Next base: position 226,297 of record BMAU01020353.1, on the reverse strand, counting down.
TATTTTAACAAACGTGTGGCGCATTTTAGCCAGGTCTGGCTCTTGCGCCATAAAACTTCACACTCACTCACTCGGAGTAATTTTATGGTTAGCAGTACTAAAAAAAACAAAGAACTTCGGAAAGTCGTATATATACGTCTGGGATAATTAACGCTTTGGAAGAGCTGGATTTATATATACGCCGGTGGCACTTAGAGGTTAAAGTTATATTTTACCTTTAGCGTCAAAGTATAGTATTATTGAATTCAATGCATTGCTATTATATGGAGGGGATCTTGTGCCAAAAAACCAACAACAATCAATCATTATATGGAGGGAAGGCGATAAAAATTATGAATGAATGTTGAGTCACAAATATTCAAAATTTGAGAGGCACTGTATTAATTGATGTACTCAATTTTCTAGGGTAAGCATTTTGAAATACCCTATATTCACGTCTGCTAAATAAAGGCTTCTCTTCCGTCTAGTTTAATAAAATGAATTGTTGAGTTATGTTCCAATTCTTTATTCTTTACTTTTCTGTAACTTAGAGATTCAAAGTTTCTTAATTAAAACTTATTTCTATACCCACGAGTATTCCGAAGTAAATTTATTTTACTGTCCTACTCATGATCACTTGAATTAAACAATAACTTAAGCCTAGAGGAAAAGAGTCAGACAAAGAATATGCGGAAGTAAGCATGAAAACTTTCATAAATATGTTCTTTAGAATGATGGATTTTTGAGTCATCTTAATAACAATTGTATTATTCTCCCTTGCACTAAATTAATGCGAAACGTTATTTGATTGTTTAAATGTAAAGAGTGTTTTTTTTCCAGGTATAGAAGTTTAAGTTGGCATTACTTTCCAAGATGGCGACCGATTTAACAGTTGTCAAGTGATTTATTCTCAGTTTGGTTTGGCAATGCATCAAAATGATCACCAAGCAAGGCGTAGATTCGTCGAATGGGCCCAAAACGAGATTGCCGTTGTTCCCGATTTTCATAAGCGAAATTTGTTTAGCGATGAAGCGCACTTCTGGTTGAATGGCTACGTCAACAAACAAAACTGCCGCATTTGGAGTGAAGCTAATCCACAAGTGTATGTCGAAACACCGTTACATCCAGAAAAACTGACTGTTTGGTGCGCTTTATGGGCTGGTGGAATCCTTCTTCAAAAACGATGAAGGCCGCAACGTTACAGTCAATGGTAATCGGTATAGAGCCATGGTTACTAACTTTTTCATTCCTGAACTGAACAATCATGATATGCAGGAGCTGTGGTTCCAACAAGATGGCGCAACATATCACACAACTCGTGCCACAATCGATTTATTGAAAGACACGTTTGGTGACCGCCTAATTTCCCGTTTTGGACCTGTGAATTGGCCTCCAAGATCTTGTGATTTAACACCACTAGACTATTTTCTGTGGGGCTATGTAAAGTCATTGGTCGAATAATACATCGTTGTTTTATTGCAATTTAAAGATCTATACCTCTAAAAAACACCCTTTATATGAAGCCTTTTAAGAATAATTCTTATTCGCAATCTTCTCGTGATAATAATAAAATGAAATATATATGTATGTATATATGTATATATATATGAATTTATATATATATATATGTATGCATGTATATATATATATATATATATATATATATATATATATATATATATATATATATATATATATATATATATATATATATATGTAGAATCCTTATGCTTTAAAAGTTTTTAAATAAAAAAAAGATGCCTTTTATTTTTTTCAATACTTAAGTATATTATACGGGTGCAGAAGATAACACTTGACTGAATTCTTACAACCAATACACGATCTACGAACGAAAAATTATTTGTAAAATTTAATTCATGCGTGAAAATTTGAATTAATATGATTGAAATATTATTTGAACTTTTTTTAAATGTGTATATAGAAATTAGTATATATTTATGTATTTAAATTAATATATTATTATATTTTAAGTAATATATTTGCATATTTAATATAATATATATTGGTATAATTTTAGTATGTAAAGGATGGTCCCGATTCCATGGTACAAACTGTATGGTAGGTACAGGATAATGTAATCTATAGGCATGAGTGACGCGGTGAGACACAGACACAAAACATAAGAGACGAAAGAAAATACAAATTATTTATTGAAAGCGTCGTTCAGAAATGTAATTTTTGCAAAATGTTTGGTACATGGGCTCTAAAATCAGATGTACATTGTTGTACTACCCACTGAGAGTCGGAGAAGATAGTCTGCCAGATTGACAGCGTGTACTCACTGAAAATGAAAGAAGTGTATACGAATTTCGTTTAATGTGCTACAAATGGTCTGATGACTCACATTTACGTGATTAGCAAAAGCTTTTGTACTTGACCCTGGTCTATCTGCCACAACGTTCAAAATGCTTTCTTCCAGGTTTGGACTGCATACAGCTGTTCGACAACCAGCATCATGTCTGGTGACGTGGAACAAACGTGTTTCATGAAGTTGACGATGTAACAGCTGAAAAACTCTATCATCCAGCATTAGTCGATACATTCCAGATACATTCGTAGTGCAGCTCTGCCATTACTATTTGCACGGCCGTGTACAAATGCATGTCTTCATTTTCGGCACATGCAAAGTATCCAATGGTACGCGTCAGCGCAATTGGGAATAGCACTTTCCCCTACTGAGATGCATCATGCTGAATGTGGGCTAGACATCTACTGCATCCTACTGGCAACGCAACAAACCAATAACTTCATTTCTCTTTTATTTTATTTCCCTTAGTTATGTAGGTATTCTACCGCGAGCCTATACATTCCTATACAATAAATGATTGTTATAATGACCTCTGCCAACCCTTTAAGTCTGTACCAAGAATTCGGGACCACCCTGTATATGTATATTTAAATTAGTATGTTTTTGTATTATTTTGTATGAATAAATATGTATTTTAATAATTCATTGTTTTAAAGTATTGGTCTACGTATATAAATCAATATTTAGATGAAACTCAATTTTTTTTTATCCATGCCAGTTTTTATAGGAAAAAAAGCCGATCAACCGTAAGAAAAAAATAATAAAATGAAGAAAGAGTAAGGTCTATATATGTGTGTGTGTGTGCTATAAAAATGGTGAATTTTAAATATCTGACATTAAGCATTATTTTAGTAAAATAAGAATCAAAACTTTTGTGAAAATTGTATTTTTTTTGTGAGTTATATGATACTTAAAACTTTAACTCAAAAACTTTATATTTTGTATTCAATATGAAAAAAAATCAATATATTCAAAATATAAAAGAAAACTTCGTATTCCTTTCATATTTTGTGAACATTTTATTTAAAATAGAATAAAGGCAATGGACTATATATATAAAAATTTGGCTGTAACATAAAAATAAAGAAAAAAAAAATAATTAAAAAAATTAACAGTTTGTTACGAACGCCATACATTTTACTCGTGTAAATTTTTCTTTAAGAAAATGTTATTTTAGCCATACATTTTTGGTAAATTTTAATTTCATTGCCTTTATAACTGTGTTAAATATGTTGTGTAAAAATAATTTAAATATATGGTTTTGTATTCCATGTAGAGGGTTTTTAAATTTGGTATAATTTACATCAAATTTTACCTAAAATACCTGATTTTTAAAAATTTAATTTTTTATAAAATTTCCTGATTGGTGCTTCTCATTAATTGAAATAATAAGCACCAACAAAATTACATATAGTTATTTTAGAAATCTTGTCTTCAAAACTTGTTGGCAGAACACTACATAAAAAATTATAAGTGGTTTGTTCTATGTTTATTCAGTAATTATATATATATCATGAAATATAACTTCTTTAATGATTATTCTAATCTTTTGTTATATTTATAAACAATGCTTTAGTTTTTTCTTTGCTTGTTTGAAAATGATAAATTTTTGGCTCTACACTTTCGTTCAATGAAACCAAAAATGTAATTTATTAAGAACTATATCATGTTATAGAATGAATTGACAGTATGAAAAATATACAGCTGATGTCTGATATGCATTATAAATTAAAACTTTTTACAATTTTTCTGCCTTTTTAGGTTAACAATTCTCAGGTACGCCGATGTAGCAATTAAGTTGTCTTTTTTTAACTAAGATATTTTATCATTCCATAAAAAAATATCCCAAAATTTTACATTCAAATGAGCTTATTAAAGTGTTTATCTTCATAATCATTATTTAGAATATATATTTTTAAACTTCTATAGTCTTCTGAATAAAACTCGGTTAAATATTGGAGTCAAATATTTTTTTTCAAATACTTTTTTTACTGCAAAACTTCTAATATTAAATTTTTACAGGATACTAGAAATGTTCATAAATTTCTAGTAGAAATATTGGCACAATAATTAAACATTTTATTAAACCCTTACCTTAAATTTTGGTCAGTTAATAAATACGAAGAGGCTAGTTTAGTTTGTCTTTTTCAGCTGAAAACAACAAAAACTCATAGAAAACTATTTTTTTTAAAAAAATGTCAATAAATTAAATGCAATCTATTATTATTCTTGAAAAAAAGTGCTTGGATTCTTTAGATATATTTAGCAGTAATCAGTTGAGGAATACTTTACTGTTACAAAAATAGTTTATATAAAGCAGAAAGTCATTTTGCAGAAATATATATATTTATATATATATAAATATGTATACACACATAATTCTTTTAATTTATATAAATATGGTTTTATGTCTCCAACATTTGTGATGGTTGATAATATTTGAAAGTATGAAAAATCGTCTGTTAAGTATATGTGAAGATTACGGGAAAGGTAAATTATTTTCTTGGTTTTGATTTAAATATGACATCATCATATAACTAATGAAATTTAGTTTTTTTTAAAACTTTGTGCGTGTGTATTTTACATTTTCTTTAAGGGTACCAGGGCATACTTGAAAGAGTATAGTACCCAAAATAAGACTATTTGTTTATGGGACTTATATCTATAAAAATTTCTAATAGAGCTTAGAAAATTGTGATCTTAAAATAAAAAAATATTTTAATCATTCTGTAGAAAAACAAAATTAATTTTTTAGTTATTTTTTGTATGTTAAATCGAGACATTTTTTGAGTTATCATAATACATGCATATGTTTAGGTAACATTTTTTTTTAAAAAAAAGTATCTCTTAAGTGTATAAAATATGTTTTGCACGTATATAAAACAATATGCAACATATAGTGAACCTATATTTTAGTAAAATATTAAAATATTTTCTATAAAAAAATTGTAAATCTTTGTATTTTTGAAAAGAAATTTCGATTTTTTTCTTCTTTTTTTACTCATAAAACTATTCTTTTTTTAAAAAAAAACTATGCATTACTTCGACTAAAAAATAGGTTCACTATATGCACAGGTTACCTGAATAGAAGTATCAAAAATTTGGAACCCTATTGTGCAAAAGTTATTTTTAAAAGTGTACCTAAAAGCAAACAACAATAATGATTTGGAGAAAAAGTGAAAAATCTAAACTTTTGTAACCGTATGTTTACATTTTTGTCAATTACTTTTTCCATATTTTAAAGTTTCTTTTACAACTTTTTAAGTGTTACACATTTTTTAGATTCTGAAAAATGTGCACTATTTTTTAATAATAAAACTGGAAACTCGATTTTTTGAATGTGTATGGTGTCATGGTTCTCTTAATACACAAACACTTATTTACGTTTTAGAATTAAAATATAAAATAAGTTAATTATTTAGTATCATGCATAGTTATTTCCAGATAAATAAACTCTAGATTATAATAAGAAGATATACATAATAATAATAATAATAAACTGTAGATAATTATGATATTACATAGTGAAACTAAGAATAATTACTTTATATTTTGTATCACAAAAATTGTATCTATATGGTTTTTTTAAAAAAAAAAACTGCCTTGCAATTATAAATTAAACCAGTTAATATTATAATGGCCGTATCAATAACTGATAGTGAAATCTAAAAAATATCAAACAAAAGCAATTCTCAAAGCAGCGAGTTCTGATAATTTTACAAAATATTTTCTGTAACGACTATTGATTTTCACTATTTAATTATATCTCAACTTAAAGATAACTTGGAACTTAATAGAATAGTACCTTTAGAATTAAATGTATTCTTCAATAAAAATCCTGCTTAATAATCTGAATAAACTCATGCATATTAAAAGATGATGACATTAACAGAACTTTTAACAGCACTTTAAAAAATTCCTTAACAAGCAAACTCTTTGAAGCAAAATTAATTAGTTTAACGTTAACCACTAATCATCTCTATCGATTCTCCCACTTGTTCAAGGTTTATAATTTCAGCCATTATTCCACAAAAGATATTTGCAGCTTAGAAGGAATCATTCTTTCTCTAATAAAATTTCCCCAATTATGCCATGATTTTCAGCATTCATATAAAGAACTACCACTTACTTCATCTTGTCCAAAAGCAACAAATGTAAGCTTCATTAATTAAATGAGAAGAAAAGTCTTGGGGCGCATCTTATTCAGCACTTGTTTATAAACCTGAAAGAGTTAGTTTATTGCATATCTAGCAAATACGTGGGTTTCTGGGTTTTATTATTCTTTTGAAGAAGATTGTTAAAGATGAACTCTTTCTAAAGGGCATTGATTTTAATAGGGATATGCCTTATTATATCATTAAAGTGATTGCGGCGATTATTGTTATGTGTTCTTGAAAAGAAATTGTAACGACTCTATAAATCATATTATTGTATTTGTATCAATTTGTGCTTACAGAATTTGTTTGTTACTTATAACTAACAAATGTAGTGCCACATGTGAAAGTTTGCAGGGATCTTTTATCATTAAAAGTTCTTTAATTTTATAACATGTGACGAATTTGTACGGAAAATTCCACTAATATTCTTCGGCGTATTTTTGGGGATTATAAATTCGCGTATATTTCCAATCAACTCCGAGAAGCGAATGGGATATGCAAAGTAGATAGGGTATTTAAGTAGAGCATTGTGTAAGCTAGCAAAGATGAAGGTTATTGAGCCAGCAGCAGTAGCCTCAAGTTTAGAGGATTTAATTGGATTACATTAGTGAAGCCTTACTGCTAGTACTCTACGAAGGAATCTTAAAAGCTAATATACCAGGTGATATACTATAGTTTATTATCGCTTAAAATAAGCGTTAGTTTAATAAAATTAGTTTAAGTTAATGAAAGCTAATAATTCGTGTTGCGTGTATTTCTCAGACTTCATATTTCGGTAGACCTTATTTGATTTTACGCGTAGTTCTTGATTAATTTCATATTTCGTAATTTAATTTAATATTAAAGGTAAATCCCTTTTGTTTGACGCAGCATAGAAATTTTATGTCATTAGAGTTTCTAGTATTTGAATAAAGTTAATAAATACAAGTTATTATTATACAAATGACTGTTAGTGATTCTTTGCCTCAAATTAATCTTGGTGTCCAGGGTAGGACCCAGGGGGGTTCTAACAAACATAAAGTGCCTACTTAACACTAGAACGTCCATCGGTGTCGATTGGACACATGAGTCTGTTTAGTTTGTTCTCTGTTCTCATTTTTGCAGGCATTGGGATACATGGGCAGATGTTTTGCTTAAGTAGTCAGTCTGACACGATGCCCCCAGTATTCAGTTCCTAAGCAAGCGTGTTACTCATTTATAAATCCCATAATTGAATAAAAGACAGAGTCGTTTTTGCCCAACCCGGAATTTTAGTCCCGAACATGTGGCATGGAAGCGTGATATATCCCCACTCAGCCACAGGGCTTCAATAAATTAATGTATAATTAAAAACTACACCTTTTAAATGAATCTACTACTAAAAAGATACTCACGCAAAATGCCCAGGCTTATAAATAAAAAAAGTTCTGATTACATAAAAAAAGTCTAACTAAAATAAAATATCTCTGTAAGACTAAAAGTCAAAGATTTCAGTGGATTTCATAGATCCGACGTTTCCCATAATCTCATAAAAAAGGAAGCCAAGGGAAAAAAAATATTGAATATATTCTAGACTGAAAATATACGATGTGAAATATTTTTATTTCTAAAAAAACACAAAACGAAAATGTTTGCAATCAATTTTATCTTCTCTTATTTTCACTGCATATTGTTTCGAAAATCAGAGTTGAAATCACAGATCATACCGAAGCTACTTTATTTGAGTGCCAATATCAACAATGGAAATAAATTTCGTCTTTAATATTCTTCTTGGGAATTTATATCCTATATTCAATGATGCTAAGAAAACTGTTTCAGAAGAGAATAAACAATACCAATGTTTGTGATACTATTTTAGATGGGTGCATTTTCAGTTTCAATAGATTTATGGTGGATAAAATCGTATCGCATTCCAAATGCTTTATATCGGTATCTTTTTTTCCCCAGAAATGACTGCAGAGAAAAATATTGTGTCAATATAAATATATTGCCTTGAAGAAGTAGTCTTCAAGAAGAGGATACATGTTTTTGTTTATTTCTCTATCGAGAATTTTGATTTCAAAACAATCTGGAAAGAAGAGAAACCCCTGACTTATCGCACACTAAAAACTTATCGTATTACCGTAAAATCTTTTCAGGGTAGAAATCGGTGCATGGAATGTTAGCGATTCTAAACAAAGAAATTCGGAGAAAAAGCGGCATAAAATATTGACGTGTGTGATGCTATACAACTGTACATCTTGTCTCAATATCAATATAAGGAAATGGTTTCACCAGATTTCTTTCGTTAGAACATATTTCTACACATTTAAATTCCGTACTGGAATTTACAACTTTTAAAGAAATAAGGAAATGTCATATCAACATAAGTTATATTTGATATTGTCACGATATAATTATTGCTGGGAGCTCAACACTGCTGAGAACATCCCCAACTGGCGATGAACTCTTTTATACACTGATACCCAGTTTCGAATGATTTTCATCTAGAACCTTCATTAAAAACGAACAACACAATTTTTTAATTACCTGAGGAAGTTCAGTCCAACGCTCGGCTATCGAGAAAAGAACTGGCACCTTTCAGACAGCTTACGGCAAACCTCTTCATGAATGATATAATCCTTATTCACATCTGTTCGCGGCTGTCGATTTGTCGGTCAGCAGTCATCTCATTTCTCTGTTCGTCACTTAGCGATTTTCGTTTTTCTGGTCATCCTTCAAACATTCAGCATTTGCGACCCAGCTTTAAATAATATTTTTCCTCGGGTCCCTCTCCAAACAAAAGTAATGTATTGAATCATATAATGTACTTTGACGCTAAAACTGTAATACGATTTTAATTATAAATCGTAGAAATTATGAAGATAATTTCGTAGTTTTATATAGGACAACTATGAGAGTTACTGGCAATTATTAAGGTATCCGACTACGTTCGGAACCGTGATTTTCAAACGTGCATAAATGGATAATATTTATGATATTAAGTGTCACTTAGATTCGAATATATGCATAAAATTGTTCTAAGGAAATAATGAAAAAAATTTATTTAAATACAAAATTTTGGTAAAAAAAATAACTTAGAATAATCTTTTTTCCAAATGTTCTCCTTTTGTGAAATATGCTTCTATTAGAACAATATTTTGCCTGCTTATAGCTCAGACCTCTGTTCAGAGGCTCAACTAGACTTTTTGAAATATATAACTTAGAAGTGGGTCTGAGCTATATACAGGCCAAATACTATTATAATAGAACCATTTTTCACAAAAGGAGAACATTTGGAAAAAATATTATTCTAAGTGTTGCCGCCAGTTGGCGAGAATTCTTTGTATAGATTGCTCCGAGCCAACTGTTGTAACCTTTTTGTTCAGTTCGAAAATTGTAGCGATCCCATATGGTTGAGATCCGTTTCGCTTATTAAAAAAAATGTCAAATTTACAGTTCATTTAGTTATTTTAGTCAACATTTGGTCCGCTCGCGGAGTTGTAGAACCTTTGTAGTATCGTTATAATTAATAGTAGCATGTCTAAAGAAGCATTAAAGGCGTTGAATAGAAAGCGTGGAGCTGTAAAAGCTCAGCTTACAAGAATTAAGAACTTCATGAACAATCCTGATGAAAAGGACAAAACACATTTAGAATCCAAACTGGATACCTTGAAAAGCTTACGATTTAAGCTAAGTGATATTCGGGATGAATATTATGAAGTAGTAGCAGATGATAGTGATTTGGAACCCCTTGAAACAGAAATCCTGGATTTAGAAGATTATTGCGAAGATATATATATATCCAGGTAAGAATTAAAAATATTCTTTCAAATATTGATCTGAAGAATAATGCTGTTACATCTTGTGAAAATAGTTTTAAGAACATTAAATTACCAGATATTCAATTGCCACGATTTAATGGTTCTTACCATGAGTGGTTTAATTTTAAAGAACAATTTGTTTCTTTAATTGATTCTAACAATAGTTTAAATGATTCTCAAAAGTTGTATTATTTAAAATCTACATTCACTGGAACTGCTAAAGATGTTATAACGATTGATGATTCATATGCTTCATTATTTGAATGCTTGAAAAAGAGATTTGAGAATAAAAAATTGATAATAAATAGTCATTTCAGTGAAATATTGTCATTGCAAAAATTCACTCACGAATCAGCAAAAAATTTAAGAACTTTAATAGATTGTTGTCAAAAACACATTTAAGAGGATTAAAAATGGAAGGATTAGAATTAAACGAATTTTCAGAAGTTCTGTTAATAAATTAATTTTTAAGAAAATTAGATAAGGAAACAAGAAAGATTTATGAGCTCAACTTAGCCTCTACGGAACTGCCTAAGTGGGAGGATTTTGTGAACTTTTTGTTAAAACGTTGTTTAATTCTAGAAAATATTCAAGCAAATCATGCAACAGCTTTTCCATCGGAACGAACTTATAAATCAAAGTCTTTCCTTGCTAAATTAGATCCGGCTAACTGTGTAATTTGCAAACAACAATCTCATTCTGTATTTAGATGCAAAAAATTTAATGATTTGAGCGTTAATGAAAGATTTAATTCAGTGAAAAGGAACAATCTTTGTATTAATTGTTTCAGCTCTTCTCATAAAGTGGCTCTATGCAAAAGTTCGAGAAATTGTCCTAATTGTTCTAAGCGTCACAATTCACTTTTGTGTAAAAATTTCGACAGAAATGTGGGTAGCCAAAGGAGTCCAGGTAGCGAAACTCTGCCAAATATGGAACCTAGAATCACCACCTCTACTTTAAATGTAAACAGCGAATGTTTCCAACCGAAGCAAACTGACGAATCGTTTGAAAATGGAGGGGAATACGTGGGATATTCTAAAGGTCATTCAACTATGCTCTTAAGCACAGCTGTAGTATATTGTCAAAACAGTCGCGGGGAAGCCTTTCCTCTGCGTGCCCTACTGGACTCGGGTAGTCAAAGTAACCTGATCACCCACGAAGCTGCCTTGGCTTTGGGGTTGAAGTGTGAAAGAGTAAACATCTCTATTTGCGGTGTTAACGGGACTCCTCAATTTATAAAAAACAAAGTGTCTACTGTTGTTTCAAGTAAAAACAACAGTTTCAGAAATTAATGGAATTTCTTGTTGTACCGAAAATTACGGGTTTGACTTCAACAAATAAATTAGATATTAGTGGGAAAAAATTCCTGAGTATATTAAGTTATCGGATGAGAATTTCTATTCGCCTGGAAGAATCGATTTGCTTTTATCAAATCAGATTTTCTTTGAAATTCTAAATAGTGGGAAGTTAAAACTAGCAGATGGGAAGTTGATATTGCAAGATACAGTATTCGGTTACGTAGCTAGCGGTGTTATGTCACATAATTACACTAAGAAGAGCTATTGTGGACTAGTTACTAATGCAAATGAGCTTAATAATAGTATCAAACGCTTTTGGGAAATTGAAAATTGTCCTGATTTTGAAATTCCTACAATGAGTAGAGAAGAAAAATTATGTGAGGAACACTTTACGAGTACTTATAATAGAGAAGAAACTGGTCGTTTTATCGTGAAAATGCCTCTGTCAAGGGATCCGAGTTGCTTGGGAGATTCGAAACAAATGGCTTGCTTAGGCTTAATTCATTGTGGAGAAGATTAGTTCAAGATCTAAAGATATATATATATATTGGAATTATATAGGAATTTTATACGTGAATAGTTAGAAATGGTACATATAGAAGAAGTAGTGGAAGATGAGGATTCTGTTATTGTGTATTATTTCCCTCATCATGGTGTCTACCGCCAAGAAAGCAAAACAACTCCTTTACGTGTAGTTTTTAATGCATCCTCAGTTACTACTTCAGGGGAATCCTTAAATTCTTTACAATTGAATGGTGGTGTTATACAAAGAGATCTCTTTTCAATCTTATTAAACTTAAGAGCTCGCAAATTTGCGGTAACAGCAGGTATTAAAAAAATGTTTAGGATGATTTTGATCGATGAATCCCAGCGTGAGAGAGATTTATTACGCATTGTTTGGAAGGATAAAATTGACAGTCCTGTGAAGATTTTTCGATTAACTACGGTTACTTACGGCACCAAGAGTGCACCATACCTTGCGACAAGATCATTGAAACAGCTTGCCATAGATGACGGTGATAAATATCCATTAGCTGCCGAAGTTATAATGTCTGATGTCTATATGGATGATCTTCTTACTGGTGCAGACGATTTAGAATCTGGAAGAAAACTCCAAGTGCAACTAGTTTCAATGCTAAGGGGTGCTGGAATGGAACTCCACAAGTGATCAGCTAGTAATCCTTTACTATTACCAGACTCTATGTGTCAAGTTAAGGACCTCTCTTATTCTTCTTCAACCGAGACCAAGACCTTTGGACTCTTGTGGAAGCCACATCCTGATTCTTTTGCTTTCAAGATTTCTCCTATGACCTCAAACTGTGACAATCTCATAGTCACAAAGAAATGAGTAATCTCTACAATCGCCAGAATATTTGATCCGCTTGGACTAATTGGATCTGTAATAACCAGGGCCAAAATCTTACTCCAGTCTTTGTGGCAGTTGAAACTTGATTGGAATGATCCGTTGCCTTCGAACTTAGTTTCCTATTGGAAATCCTTCATAGATGCTTTGGAATCTATAAACTGTCTCGACATCCCACGTTATTGTCTACAAGATAAGTCTATCAGAACAGAGTTGCATGGCTTCTCTGACTCGTCTGAAAAGGCTTACGGTGCTGCACTTTACCTACGATGCATTAATACAAGTGGAGAAATCTCTGTTAGGCTCCTGTGCTCCAAATCAAAGGTAGCCCCACTGAAAAGTATTACCATACCCCGATTGGAACTTTGCGGTGCAGTGATTTTATCAAAGCTTCTTAAAAGAACCCTCGATGCCTTTAAAGTTAATATCAGTCAAAATTACCTTTGAACTGATTCCAGCATTGTACTGGCTTGGATCAAAAAGCCACTTGCTCAACTTAAAACATTTGTGAGAAATCGGGTCAGCATAATTCAGGAACTCACAGAAAGTGATTTTTGGAAACACGTGAATTCTGAAAACAACCCAGCTGAAATCCTTTCAAGAGGTATTAGTCCAGATAAAATTCAACATTGTGAACTTTGGTGGTTAGGCCCACCTTTCTTACATCAGTATAAAGAACTGGAACCTTACGATATTACTGCCGTAGAAGGAGATGATCTTTTCCTACAAGAATTGAAAGAAACTTTGGACTTTCCTCTATGTGCCTTATTAAAGAACTTTGAACCACTGGAATAATTAGAAATTGTTCATCATTTACTAAATTGCAGAGAGTAATTGCCTGGTGTAAGCGATTTATTGAAAATGCAAGACATCCAATGTGTCGAACTATGGGACTTTTAAAGAGTAAAGAACTATCAGAATCTTTAAAGTGTATCATAAAAAATATTCAAAGAACTTCATTTTATAATGAAATTCAATATTTTGAAAAGGGAATTCCTCTTCCAAACTCATGTAAATTGTTCAACTTGAACCCTTTTTTAGATGATAGTGGATTACTTCGAGTTGGAGGACGGTTAAGAAACTCCCCTATTCCAAGAAATAAGAAACATCCCATGATAATTCCCAACAACCATAATTTTACTTATATTATTATTAATCATTTTCATATTCTCTATTTTCATACAGGTGCTGAAGCTACCTTAGCAAATATTAGGAATAGTTTTTGGATACCATCCCCAAGAAATGTAGTTAGAAAAATTCTTAGAACATGCATCACCTGTAGGAAGGTGAGTGCTAAAGGTTCGCAGCAATTAATGGCTGATTTGCCAGCTGCGAGAGTCACTGCTTGCAGAGTTTTCAGTCAGGTAGGTATTGATTATTGTGGACCCTTCCAGTTGAAAACTTTTTCAGGAAAATGCAGGCAGATTAGGAAAGTCTATATTTGTGTTTTTATTTGTTTTACGGTTAAGGCTATCCATTTAGAAATAGTTAGAGACTTAACTACAGAAGCCTTTCTCTTGCAGCTTTAAAACGGTTTGTGGCTAGAAGAGGGCGACCCATTGAGATCCATAGTGATAATGGTCGGAACTTTGTTGGTGCAAATAATGAATTAAGAAAAATACTTAAAGCATTATTTAAGGGTAAGATGGAAGAAATAATGGATTTTTTGTCTAAAGAACAAATCAAATGGAACTTAAATCCACCTTCCGCACCACATTTTGGTTCTCTATGGGAGGCGGGGGTTAAATCTTTAAAATACCATTTAAAGAGAGTAATCGGCAATTCAATTTTAAGTCATGAAGAATTTCTAACTCTTGTAGTTCAAATTGAAGCGGTTCTTAATTCTCGACCAATTTGTCCTCTTTCTAATGATCCGAATGATGTTAAAACTTTAACGCCTGCACATTTTCTAGTTGGATCATCATTGGTTGCAGTACCTGATCCTGATTACACTGAGATCCCCATGAACAGATTAAGCCGATGGCAGTTGGTACAAGGGATGAACCAACATTTTTGGCGCAAATGGTCTTCAGAATATTTGAATAGACTGCAACAGTGACCCAAATGGTGTAAGGGCAATGTAGGTTTCAAAGAAGGGGACTTGGTATTAGTCAAACCTTCAGAGAATTCAGATAGTTTAAAATGGCATTTGGCACGAATTTTAAAATTGCACCCTGGTAAAGATAATATAGTCATAGTAGTAACGTTAAAGGATAAACAGGGAATTTACAAAAGACCTGTTACTAAAATTGCCAATTTACCATATGTAAATTGAATTTGTCATCTTAATTGAATTTATAATTATTCTGTATCTTTATATATATATTATATTGAATTGTAATTTTTATTTTGATGTATTCTTATTGTATTGTATTATTTCTATAATGTAAACTTGTTGAATGCCT
Source organism: Trichonephila clavipes (assembly GCA_019973935.1). Classification (NCBI taxonomy): domain Eukaryota; kingdom Metazoa; phylum Arthropoda; class Arachnida; order Araneae; family Nephilidae; genus Trichonephila; species Trichonephila clavipes. Next base: position 210,984 of record BMAU01020353.1, on the reverse strand, counting down.
TCGTCATTGCAAGGCGGGGCAGGATGTTGCCGCAAGTTGGCGAGAATCCTTGTATAGATTGCTCCGAGCCAACTGTTGTAACCTTTTTGTTCAGTTCGAAAATTGTAGCGATCCCATATGGTTGGGATCCATTTCGCTTATTAAAAAATGTCAAATTTACAGTCCATTTAGTTATTTTATTCAACACTAAGTTTATTTTTTGCCAGAATATTATATTCAAATAAATCGTTTTTGTCAAAATGTCCTTAAATAAATTTTACGCGTGTATTCTCTCTAATCTGAGTGACAATAAATATCATGAAAATTATCCATTTATGCGCTTTTTTAAAATCACAGTTCCGAACGTAGTCGGATACCTTAAACTTGTTCTTAACTTAGTATTGATAAAAAATTAGTTGTCAAATACATTGTGCAGTATTAATACTTTTATCATTGTAAATGTGAAAATTACGTGGTCCGTCGCCAAAAGCCCTCGTGTAGCTGAACAGTGCGACGTTAATATTCAATCAATCAATCAATCATTGTAAATGTATGATATTATACCATTGTAAATGCTTATTTTTTTATGTCAGAATCATTTTGTTTTGCTTCCTTTCAGTAAATTAATAATTTTTTTTTAAATAAAATAATCTTTTATTTTCTATATACTCTGGCCCCCAGAAGGGCGCACTCCCCACAGTTTGAGAAACAGTGTCTTATACACAAAATACACTTTTTTAAACGTAGTCATATAATTATTGCCAATAACTTGTTTAATGCCCTTGCAGTACGGCACTGATATTTCGAATGCTCTTTTCAGTGGGTTTTTTTTTAAATTAACATTAAACTTACCACAAAGACCAAATGACCGCTTATAAAATTTTAATCAAAGTGTTGATTTTTAGGATTTTATTTTTCTTGAACTTATTATACGACTTCTGTTCTTTTATCATGCACACATCTTTCTAGTTTTCCTTCGGTTTTCCTGATAACCATATTTAGTCTACCGTGAGTGGTGGTTTGACCACTGTAATAATTTTAATCTGTAATATTTCAACAATTGTTTGGCTGAGTATAGCCGAAATCGGCTCTTGAGCCAATAAAACATACATCATCCACTCATCTACTGGTAAGTGAATGAACATTTTTAAAGTTGTCGTCATGTAAATCTTAAACTTCCAAGCTTTCCAAGAGAATATCATCCGATTGCGTTTATGTTCAGTTTGTTTTATGCATGGTGCATAACTTTTAGTCGGGACTTTAGGTAACCCCCGAGACAAAATAATGATAATTACAAATACTTGCTGTGGGCTCGTGGTCAGTTCTGGTTGTAATAGCTGTAGGCTACAAATTGTGAGTAATATATAAATAATAGTGATTTTTTTTGTTGTATTTCTTATTATAAGGGGATTATTAGAAAATAGATTGAAATATTTACCTCTGAACGTCAATTCGGAGGAAATTGTCGAAAGAAATAAGTAATCTAAACGAAATATACTCTGAAATAGATAAAGAAGAAAAGTATGATGTTGAAGATAGTGTATGTATGCTTTATATTGGACACTAATTATCTGAGCAATTATACCCAAATAATGAGAAAAAAAGAACATTTTGAATACTCATAGGGGAGGAGAAGAATAAGAATCTTCTCTTATTTCGAAGACGAATGTGAAGTAAAAAAAGAGAGTGATTAGAATATTTGAACATCAATTGATGGAACTGTTTGGCAAAATGTTCGGGAAGGGTTCTGAACCTGGAAAGGTCAAAGGTATACACGAAACTTAATAATACGAAGGGCAAAGAAAGGAGTGTATTTTGAATTAAATGCAAAATCTTGAAAGGAAAATTTCATTTTAGTTTTAAAAACTATGTATATGCAAATTACTGAAATAAATGTACATTTTTTCCACTATCAACATTCCTTTTTTATAAAACCTATACGCCCCAAATCCAAGAAATAAACAAATAAAAGTCATTTAATTATTAAATGACAAATATTTTGTTTTTAATAGTCCATGATAATTTCTATAATACGAGGGCTGTTCAGAAAGTATCGAGACTGAATTTATTATGCAAAAACATACATACATAAACAGGTTTTGAGTCAATCTCCTTCGAAATATGCTCCATTGGCAGTAACACACTTGGCCAAATGATGTTTCCAGTCCTCGAAACATTTCTGGAAAGACTTTGAGATGGCCTGAAGCTGCTGTGTCGAATTCTGTTTTATGATTTCAATATCCTGAAACCGGTGTCCTTTTAAGGTGTTCTTGATCTTAGGAAATAGGAAAAAAATCAGGAGGTGACATATCCGGCGAGTAGGGAGGATTTGCTACTTGGATTGTTCCATGTTTTGTCAGGAGCTGCTGCACAAGATTGGTGGTTGGCGCTGGGGCTCCGTTATGAGGAAGCATCCAGCAAGAAGACACCCACAATACCGGTCGTTTTCTGTGAACAGCCTCTCGTAATCTCCTCATGACGTCCAAGTAGAATTCCTTGTTCACTGTCTGTTCCTGGGGAGCGTACTCAGGATGAACAATTTCATCTGCATCAAAAAACACAATCAACATTACTTTGATCTTTGATCGCACCTGCCGTGCTTTCTTTGGCTGAGGAGAACCGGGAGTTTTCCATTGTGACGACTGCTGCTTTGTTTCGGGATCGTATCCGTAAACCCACGACTCATCCCCAGTGATGATGAGATTCATGAACTCCGGTTTGTCATTTTTACTTTGAAACAAATCATATGATGTTGCCAGTCATTGAAATTGCTGATCCTAAGTGAGCGGCACAAACTTTGCAGACACTCGGCGCATGTTCAAGTCCTTTCTCAAAATTTCATCACATGCTCCTACGGAAATGTGACACTCCTGTGCAATTTCTCGGACTGATAAACAACGATCAGAGCGCACTACAGCCTTCACTTATGCAATCTTGTCCTCATTGCGAGAGTTGGACTGGCGTCCAGAACGTGGATCACAGTTCACTGATTGACGACCCTCCTTGAATCGCCGGAGCCACTCGAAAACCCGAACACGACTCATCTCCAAATGCTGTTTTCATCATCTCGTAGGTTTCGGTGCCCGTTTTACCGAGCTTATAAAGCAACACTTTTTACAGATTCGCTGATCCGTGTTTTCACACATTTTCCTTTTTGACGAACGCACGCATACACTCCACGGGAAAAAAGTCAGAGTGACTGAACTGCGCGCTGTACAGAGCTGCCGATTTTTGTAAGACAAGGTGAAATATGCGTGCGCATGATGCGCACAGTCCCTCCGCTAGGGGTTTTCTGGAATAAATAGAATACATTCAGTCTCAATACTTTCTGAACAGCCCTCGTATACATAATCAGCTGGAAAGAAATAGAATGTTTATTTAAAAAGAAGCATTTGACCGTCATCGGTCGAAATAGGTATACATAAAATGTTGGTGGGCTTAGCATAAAGTAAATTCAAGATATTAATACATATATCTATTATTATCTTAAATATTCCACCAATACTATAAATAAATGTGAATTATGTAATAATATGAATGAGTTTGGGGTCTTGTCTTAGAATTGGTTCTAATTCTGCGAAGCAGTCTTCAGCCTACTATTCATATAGTTACTATAGCATCTATCTGCAACATTTAAATTAAGTTAGTTTTCTCACATGTTTAGCAACATAATAGGGGGGAATCTATAATAAGATTTCGATATTGGTCAAATACCGTTATGAATCCGTACCCACGAAGAGTCGATTTAAGATTGGGTGTACTAGGTAGGATGCTCACGTGCAGACGTTATGAATATAGTAGAACCTGTTTTTGTGTGTTCCTTTTTTATGCTATTTTTTTAGTGTGATCCTTTTTTTACGCGGTATATGATTTTATATGGCTTTGGTGTCTCTGTAATGTTTTCTATATCAATGTACATATATACAATTCAAACGGGTATTTTCATTTTTTATAAACAATCTCCCAACAAGGCGCGTTCTTTGCTTTCTCTAAACGCGGAGCAGCACGCGCTTGATTGCAGACGAAACTATCAATGGCATTGGCATTATCAATAATTTGATAAATTATAAAGACGGACAAGAAGAACCGGATTCTTTCAGAGTGTATAAAATATCTGCTGTGATCCAGTTTTTAACAAATTGGAAAAAACATTTTCTTGATATAAATAACTAATTGCAAACGGAGTTAAAAATTGCAAAAAAAAAAAAAATGATCCCGCATATCTGGTTATCGTGACGTTTAAAAGCAATTGACCAGCCAACCATCGTCGTAAAAACTTATCGCTTACTTAAAGGTGCCAAAAATGAAGCTAAGAAAATATTGTATCTTCAAGTAATGAAAGCGGTTTCAAACTCATTATTTACAGGAAGATGCGTGTTTTGGATTACATGAAGTAGCAGGGAATTATGTATATGCATTTTGAAAACTTTTTCATTTTTACTATGAGACATTAAATGTTTTTAAAATGTTTCCACGTATAATTTAATTATTTATTTTGTTTGGAAGCACTTTCCCATAAGTAATTGAGGTCCCCTCAGGGGGCTCACATTCTTTAGGCGAGTACGGGTTTCACGCTCCCGAAGTACTCCAGTGATCTTTTCCTTCTCCGAAGGGGTTTACTGTAAACACGGTAAACACGGGCTTCACGAACCCGGGGAACCCTAGTGATATTTCTCTATTTTTGGCTTCACTTCTTGTCATCACATTTCTCCTTTTTTTCTTTTCCCGTCTAGACCACAAACAAATATTTTAATATTTACAAGTTGAATTATTAGTTTTTTTTCTATTGAGAAAACTTACGGTTTATTACTAATATATTATGGTTTAAATTTTGTATTGCGTTAGTTTAGTTTCTTTTTCTTAGATTTCTTTCAATGTTTTGAGTATGTTGCTTTATTTGTGTTCGATTAACACCGTTGGTTTTCCGACCCCACATGTTTGCCGTGTGTGGCGTCCCGTAAGAAGGAAAATGGTGTCCTGGGAATACCTTTGGCCCACGCTTCGCTGTAGACGGGAGGCAGGAGTGATCCCGCTCCTGTCAATCGGCTGGTGGTACATGTCTTCAGTCTCCCCGAAGAGACACTGCTGTAGGGTTAGTGCAGCAGATAAGGGGTGTCGGGTTTACCCGTTGGATCCTCCCCTGATGCATTAGCCCTATGTTCTGGGTGCACTCCAGGTAAGCGCCGTGCCTGGGTTTGCCAGATACCGACACACTGCTTCCCTTGTTGGACTCCGTGGTGGGTGGAGGCACGCCAGGATAAAGTTTTTTACGCATTAATATGGACCCAATGCTGGGTAAAGGCCTGGTAAAGGCCAGGGTAAGGGCCTCGTAATAAACAACCATACCATTGACGATGTTGCAAAGCCTTTACGATTTTTAATTTTGTCGTTACCCAACAACGAAATGTCGAAGAAGTCTCCGTTTGCCATACAAAATATCTTAAAGGAATCGATGGAGAACCGAAATCAATTCGAAAGTTACGTTCCGATGATTTATTGATTGAAACGGCATGTGATGTAGAATCGAAATCTTTCTTGATGGCAAAAACCTTCTTCGACTCCACATTAACCTTTACTCTTCTCAAATCTTTGAATTATAGTCGAGGTGTCATATCTGAATCAGACCTTTTGTGCGCTTCAGAAGCAGAAATTTTCGAAGGACTTTCTGAACAGGGAGTTACCCAGGTCAGAAGAATTACAATACTAAAGGACTCAAAACGTTTACCTACTAAACACATAATTCTAACCTTCAATAGACCCGAAATTACCCACTTCTATTAAAGCCGGATTTTTAAACTGCAAAATACGACCATATGTTCCGAATCCTCTGCGTTGTTTCAAATGCCAGAGGTTCGAAACTCACAAACTTCCAGCCGCTGTCTACTAACTTGCTCTAGATGTGCATCGGTTTTGGACATGCGTCCACAGATTGCAATCTGGAACCAAAGTGTATTAACTGTTCGCAATCCCATCCTTCTGACTCCAAATTATGCCCACAATGGAAAATAGAAAAACAGATTCAAGAAATCAAAACTAATAAAAATTTATCATATGTAGAAGCCCGAAAGCTAATAGGCCCACAACAATCGCAAACATACTCTCAGGTTGCTAAATCTTCAACAATATCCGCTACTACACAAACGGACGAAAAAATCACAAAAATAGTATGTCCGCCTTAGCAATGCCTGAAACCCGTATCCTCTACAAATAAGATACCCAGCACATCACCCTCAATGCCTACAGTCTCCACATCATCCTCATCAACTCAGGCACAACTACTACCTTCCACATCTTCTGTTCAGTTAATTGCACCCATTTCTGCTTCTGCTGCTGCTCCTGACAATAGTCTAAATACCTCCACCTCATCTTTATCAACTGAAACATGCTCAGCTCCTATAACTTCTAATAAATTTGCTGCACTCTCAACTGAAGTTCATCCATCTGTTCCTTTACCTGAATCGGCATCCAATAGCAAACTTTCTAACATATGTGAAAGCCCACAGGGTGTAAAACAGAATTCAAAAAAAACAGAAGAAAACTCGCAAAAGTTCAAAAACCAGAAATAGAAATAAAAATGTCCCCTCATCAGCCGAATAAAAGCTACGAACATTATACTTCGGAAGACGAGGACATGATTGTGTACGATGTGGGGGAGGATGAATAATCTAAAGAGACTATAAAATATGATTACTCGCATATAATAACACCAAGCAAATATAAAAAGAAATCATTAAAATGACAGACATCGTTACTTTTAACACAGTATTAGAAATGAATTTTTTTAATACATACGAACTTGGTGGAAGAGTTTCCCCACCAGTCTTTATTTTTAAATCTGTTCGGATTGAATTTTTTATGTATATTTCCATTTTTACCATTTTAAACTAGAATTTATTTAATTTTCCTAGTAATTTTATAATTTTAATATTTTAAACGAATGTTTGGCGCAGTATGGCCGAATTCGGCTCTTGCGCCATAAAACCCCAATATCACTCACTCACTCACTAAGTAATTGAGGTATTTTTAAATCATGACTTTTTTCATGCGGTCCCCCTCCGCATAAAAAAATATTCTGTAGTACGGCGACAAAATGGTTTGTTATACGAAAATATTTATGAAATATTTTCGGATTCTTTTTCTGTGCGGTTTCTTTTTATGCTGTCTCTACCACACAAAAAAAGTTTTATTGTACTTATTTAAAACTGATGTATGGATGGTGAAACATGTCGCCAATTTATATAAACTGCGAGTAAATTACAAAAAAATATAATGAAAACTTGCATTATTCAACGAAATGTAATTTAGTGTGCAGCGTTTCCAAACTGTGATGTACGCCCCCTAGGGAAGCGTGATAATCCGACCAGGGGGGTGCGAACATATCCAAAAATTCAAAATAAAAAATTATTTAAAAAAATTATTAATTTACTGAAAGGAAGTAAAACCAAAATACATTCTGAAAAAATAAAAAGTAAAATACTTATTTGCTCTGATATAACATACTTATAAATCTATCAGTACTGCACAATGTACGAGTATTTGATCATTAATGTATCAACACTGAGTGAAGAACAAGTTTAATAATTACAAGTAACCCAAATGAGCTTGTCCTATAGAAAATTCAATACTTATCTAGATAATTTATACGGTTTATATTTTCAGCGTTAAAGTTCATTATTATTGAATTCAATACATTGTTATTGTATGGAGGGGGAGCGATGAAAATTATGATTGAAAATTGGATCGCCAATATTGAAAGTTTGAGAATCCCTGGTTTATAGTGTGTAGTAAATAGGTAAACCTGCAAAATACTCTTGTTTAATACCTCTGTTCAAGATTTGTTATACTTCCTATACACTTTAAAAATGCAAAAAAAAAATATCCCTCAATGATTTACGAGCCAACAAGAAAGTAGAAAAAGAGTGCTTATTAAACTAAAAATAATAGGAAATTTAAGCACTTCCTAAAACATTTGCCATAACATGCTAAAGTTTTAATTAAGAACCACGATAACTTTCTTAAGTTTCTTGTTATACGTTTGACGTCCTATTCAATCATTGAAGCTGTTCGAATTTTTTTGCTGTCAACTTGATGGGTAAACATTTAAGAAAAGCAAAAGCTAAGCCATGTTCGTTAATTTAAGTAAGCTAAGGAAAATGCCTGTAAGTAATCATTTTTTTTAAATAAGAGAGAATGACTACAAGGAAAATAATCCAATTTCGGTGTAAGACAAATAAATATCGAATGTTTAAATCGGTGAGGAAATTTTTATCCTCCATTGAATACTTAAAAAGGTTAAAATAACAATAAAAGTTTTAAATATGTTAATAATATCGAAAATTGACATATTGAAAGTTATGAATGTATCCATTGTATTCATAAGTATAATCAAAGCATATTTTAAAAAAAATAAACATTTTAATTATTTATTTAAGAAATTTATGGTTATATGTAACCATCATTATATAAATTTTAAAAAATAGGTATCGATGCCAGTAAAAATACGCTTGTTAAAAAACTTATTTATTCAAAAAAAAATCCTAATTCATTAATTTTTGAATTGACAAAAAATGTTAGTTTTTAAGTATTTTCTTAGCTAATGACAATAATTTTTGTATAACCTACGGAAGCGTTTTAAATTGCAAAAAAAAGTCATCATATTTATTTACTTTTGTTGTTGTTTAAATTTGATTGAATTTTAAAACGAATGTTTTCTAATAATTGTTATTAAATAAAAAGTATGCATGGAATTACTATGAGTATATCAAAAGAGTTGAAAAATTATGCTATATATAATCAGATCTAATCTACTAAAATCTATCTCTACTGATTTCATGCTTTGAATACTCTGCAAATGCACGTGTATTGTTTATTTGCTTGTCGAAAGCTAAATTTAGCATTCTCTTTATTGTGTATAAAGGAAAGTGTTGTCGTTTGTGAACAAGTGCAATTTTATGCGTTGTCAATCCTTAGAATGAATTTGGATTCGACTGAAACCGGCTTGAATAGTTAGATTAGTAGACTATTGATGGTTTATATACATTTTTTCACCATTAAAGTCAGTTTTTTTAAGCTAGCAAAACTATCAGCAAGAGTGAAGAAAAGCGCATTTTACATATTGTATGCAGTTTGAATTACAAAATGGGAATAACATGATGCAGGCAAAAGTAAATTTGTGTGACGTGTTTGGAGAGGAAACAGTAGTAGCTTGAGCATGCTAAAAATGGCTTGTGAAGTTTCACTTCGGTGATTTCTCGTCAAATTGACTCGTCTTCGCATTGGTCATTCCCGCTTTGCACACAGGCATTTGTTGTTGGGTGAAGATGTTCCTGAAAGTCCTTCATGCAAGGTCTCTTATACTGTGCGTCAACTTTTAATAGATTGTCCTGTTTTGAATAATTATCGCATCACCCTTTTTAATTCATCACATTTAACTTTACCTGACTTGGTGGGAGAAATACCCCACCAAAACCTATTTGTTTTTATTAGAAAAATTGGATTTTTATATTTAATTTGACTTTTTAAAATGCTTTACCATTTTTTGGAACATTTTTAGAATCGCCTTAAAAGTCAGTCCTCACAAATCCTTGAATTCCAGTCGAATAGTTATATCTTAAGCGGACTTGATGACGACCACTGAAGCAGAAATCCTTGATGGATTTTCTAATCAGGGCGTAAATCAGGTCAGAAAAATTACAATTAAAAAAAGAAACGGCAGTTATCTCAACGAAACATTTAATTTTATCTTTTAATAGCCCTAATCTTCCTACTACAATAAAAGCTGGATATTTAAACTGCAAAATACACCCATATGTGCTGAATCCTCTGCGTTGTTTCAAGTGTTAGAGGTTTGGACATTCACAAACTTCCTGCAGCGGCCAACTAACATGCTCTAGGTGTGCATCTGAACAGCATTCTTCTACAGATTGCAACCGGGAATCGAAATGTATCAACTGTCCACAACCTCATTCATCCGACTCAAGATATTGTCCAAAGTGGATAATTGAAAAACAAATACAGGTAATAAAAACAAATAAAAACATTACTTATCTGGAAGCACGGAAATTGATTCTTCCACAATCATTTCAAATTTACGTTCAGGCTGCCAAATTCTCTATTAAAAACAATTCTACTCAAACAGATGAAAATATAACAAAAGTAAAATTCCCACCTCTATATTTACTTCAACCACTCCCTAAACCAGATTTATCAATATCCACTCCTGTTATCTCCACATCATCTTCAGCCCAAGCACACCTCTTGTCATCCACTTCTTCAACAGCTGCTACTGTCTCAGAGCATCAACCACCTATTCCTACACGTAATAACTCACTTTCAACCACCAATAATATGTTCACCCCAATTAAAGCATAATCAACCATGTCCGCTTCCTCCTCCAACTCCAGTATTCAACCCCCTTCTGGCTCTACAACAATACAGAATTCGAAAAGAAAAGAAAATTTCGGGTTAGAAAAATAAAAAAAGAATTGCTTAAAACAACAATAGACATTAAAATGGCTCTACATAGACCTCGAAAATCGGCAAATGTAGAATATACAACGGACGAGGAAGTCATGATTGTCTATGTCGTGGAAAATGAAATCGAGTCGAAACCCAATTCAGTGAAAAAAGATGGTAAAACGTATTACAAGTGACAGTTACTTTTAACTCCGGCGAGACATAGAAAATAACTTTTTTCTCAATAATTATCCAACTTGGTGGGGTAATCTCCCTTATCAATCTCTGTTTTTTAAATATATTGAAATTTTATTTTTATACATATTTTAAGATATTACCTTTTCTTAAAATAAATTTTTTCGGTTTTCCCTTTTAATGTATTAAAGATTGGTTGGCGCAGTTTTGCCATAGATGTTACTTGTGCCAATAACCCCAATGCTCACTCACTCACTCACTCAAATCTTGCTCGACACAAAACGAAACCGTTTTCGGACTACATGGTGACTGGAGGTGAAATGCGGATATTGTATAAACACGTAATCAGAAAAAAAGCATATTTTTACAGTGGGGTGTCACAACCCCCCACATCCAAAGCTGGCTTGCATCAGAAGAAGGTTGTGTTGTTGGTAAAACAGCAAGGGTACAGTGCACTTTAATTTGCTGAAAGAAAATGAAATGCTCATTCCTGTTCTCAACTTGATGTTTTGAATAAATAATTCAACATAAGCGTCCTTGTTTGGTCAACATAAAAGATATGATTCTTCTTCGTGGCAATGCTATATTACATGTGACAAGAAACACCGCAGCTGGGTTAGGAAACTTTACCTAAGGCAGCATAAATTTCTGATATTCAACTATCCAACCGTCATTTGTTCAGATCACAGAAAAAAAGTGTTCCTTGAAGGAAATAAATACGTAAATTTTTAAAAGGATGTCTAAATGACATTGGGGAAGAATTATATTTGTCTCCTAAACAGTTCCAGGGGGGTAGATAAACAGCCAGAAGGCTGGCAGACAGTTGTAACTAATAAATAATGTTATATTTTAGATTAAATTTTAAATAAAAAGAGCCCCTCAGGGGGCTCACCTTCTTTAGGTGAGTACGGGTTTCACGCTCCCGAGGTGCCCTAGTGATATTTTCCTTTTCCCTAGGAGTTTACTGTCTTTGGTAAACACGGGTTTCACGAATCCGGGGAACCCTAGTGATCCTTCTCTATTTTTGGCCCTTTTTCTTGCCATTTCAATTTCCCTTTTCTTTTTTTCACGTCCAGACCACAGACCTACATTCAACAATGTACTTTGTTCCATCTTTGTTTTTTACTGGTAAAAAATTTGATATTTTTTACTACCGTATTATAATTTACATTTTATATTACATTCTTTCCATTTGATTTGCTTAAATTTCTTTCAATATTTTGATTTTGTTGCTTCTTTTATGTTCGATTATTGATTTTTTTGTGTTCAACTTAGTATCTTTATTTTTCTGCCACGAAGTCCTGTGGCAGACCAGGACTGAGTGGAATGAAATTGTGTCTGATGGGTTTTCACTATTGGTATGATGACACAACGGACTGCTTCCTAGGAAAACTGGCACTTGGAGAGGGATTTTGAACTTTTGAGGACCTTTGGACTGGTGAGGTGGGGTCTTGGAGGAAGCGGCCATGTAGAGGGTACCGGAGAAAAGCTGAGTTTTGCGTCTCAGGCCGCCAGATAGTACAGGAGCCCGGGACAGCCTAACCAGCATGTCCTGGCTGCTCTATCAGCTGGTGTATAATCCCGCCTGTCTTGTAGTTCCAGGTGGTGCCTGGATGGGGTCCTGCATTGCAGAGCGGGGGGCTCTCCCGAGGCCCCTACTGGTTGCTGAATCTAGTGCAAGCCCTGCCAAACTGGTCCTCTGAAAATCAAAAGGGATTCTCCTCCTCCTTTCTCAAAAAAAAATCAAAATAAGTAAAATTAGGGAAAAAACTCAAAACGCATTTTTTAAAACCCCCAACCCATCCAACTAACATTGATCAGATTGCTTCGCATTGCCGTTTTTTGATTCTATGGATATCTTATAATGATATGACAAGAAAATCTCCTTTTGCGATTCAAAAAGCTATTCAAGGAATAGGCGGAGAACCTAAATCCGTTAAAAAACTACATTCGGGGGATTTATTAATTGAAACTGTATCTGCTTTGCAAACAAAATCTTTTTGTTGGCAAAAACCTTTTTAGATTTCCCTTTGACAGCGAGCCCTCATAAATCGCTTAACTCAAGCCGAGGTGTCATCTCTGAACCTGACCTAATATGCACTCCTGAGGCTGAAATCCTTGAAGGATTTTCAGGACAGGGTGTAATTCAGGTCAGGAGAATCACTCTAAAAAAGATGCTGAGGTTATCCCTACGAAACATTTAATCTCAACGTTCAATAACCCAAAACTTCCGACAACAATAAAGGCTGGTTATTTAAACTGCAAGATCCGTCCCTACATACCGAATCCTCTGCGCTGATTTAAGTGCCAGAGATTCGGACACTCTCAAACTTCCTGCCGCAGTCAATTAACATGCTCTAGATGTGCATCCGTTGGGCTTTCTTCCACGGATTGTACTCTGGAGCTGAAATGTTTTAATTGTTCCCAGTCCCATTCCTCAGATTCAAAATTATGCCCAAAATGGAAAATAGAAAAACATATACAGGAGAAAAAAAATAACATTATTTCTTATCAAGAAGCACGTAAATTAATAGCACCACAGTTATCCCAAACTTACGCCCAAGTTGCCAAATCCTCAACTGCTACCAGTACAACCCAAACGGATGAAAATATTACACAAATTAATTGCCCGCCTTTGCAATTACGTCAACCTTTATTATCCGTTCCGCAGCCAAATAAATACCCTTCAATTACTTCAGTTTCCACATCGTCGTTTACCACTCAGGCAAACCTTTTGCCCTCAGCATCTTCAATAAAACCAACCACAGAAATTGAATCTCGGCTACCTGAACCCATTTCTTCTGCTGCTGCCCCTGACAATAGCCTGAATACCTCTGCCTCATCTTTATCAGCTGAAACCCGCCTTCTTACAAGATCTAATAAATCTGCTGCGGCGCTTTCAACTGAAATTCTACCCTTACCAGAATCTGACCCCACTGCATGCAATGGTGAACATTTTAATGCACCTAAAGTCCCACAGCGTTCAAAACGAAATTCATGAAATAGAAGAAAGCTCCCAAAAGTACAGAAAGCAGAAATTAAAATCAAAATGGCTCCACATAGACCTCGCAAGTCAACACCTACAGAGTTAACAACTGATGAGGAGGATATGATTATGTATGATGTGCAGGCGGAGGAACTAGAGCTAAATCTTGAGGATAAATTTGACGTGATGGAGTGTTTTGTGAACAATCCTAGTGAATATATGCGTGCATTAACTCCCACTCGATTCAGAAACAGTAGTAATTAACATTTTTTCATGAAATGTTGATTGCTCTAACATTGTTTAAAATTCACTTTTTTCATTTGTCTATTTTTAAGACTTGTCTGACTTGGTGGGGATATTCTTCACCAAATTATTGTAGATTTTATACTTTAAAAACATTTTTTGCGTGATCTGATATTTTAAGATTTGATATTTTAACGTATTGAAACTATTTGTTCAGTGTTCTTTAAATCTTTCATTAAATGTTTTAAAACTTTAACATACGTTTGGCACTTCACTGGTCGCTCAATTGCTTTTTCATATTCCAAAAAAAAATATGTTCATAATTGTACTTTAAATATATAAAAAAAATTAAACTTTTAAACAAATGTTTGGCGCAGCATAGCCAAAATTGGCTCTTGCGCCATTAAAACCTACATTCACTCACTCACTTAAATAAAAAGAGGAAAAATGTTTTGTTTTTTCTGTAGAAAAAATGCGACCGAGAACTTTCCCTTACACACAATATAAAATATTTCAGATTCTGCTTGTGCGCATATTAACCCGTTTACCTATAAGCATGGCGAAAATCTTACGTATGCGCCATTTGTAAAATCATCTTTATTTAGCCACCATTATCTTACACCGTTTGTAGATACTTTAAGGAATGGTAAGAAATATGTGTGGGAAAAAAGCACATACAACAAAGAAACCACTAGTTAAACAACGATAGAAATGTGTGTATATTATATATTATATTTCTGGGATTCACGTCAAACAGACAAGAGTTGTGTTATTGATTCAAATTTGCTTAACGCCTTTGAAAATTTCGAAAAGTAGCATAGATTTTACTAGTGCATTTATGAAAGAGAAATAGCCAGATTCAGGGCTTAGACCATTTTATCTGACTCTCTCTATATAAAATTATTTTTTTTCGTGATATTGTCATAAATTTATTTAAGCATAAATTAGTTAAGTCAAATTAGCAACTCTTGCACGCAAACTGCGTGGCATTTTGAAAACACTTTTCTTTGGCACCATTTGGTGAAAGTATTTTGCGCCAAAATTTAGGTTTTTAATTAGGACTTTCCTAAAATCCTATTTTATCTTCAATCTTTCATGATGAAGAACAAAAGAGCATTAAATTGTGCCTTCTTTCTTAAGAGCTAAAGTGAGGAGAATGGCTCACTTCTTGACACATTTATTTTTGTCGCTTTTACTGAGATTTATAGCCACACCAATTGCGGTAACCGATCCGATTTCGGAAGTGTGAAATAGAGATCGTATCGGCGCATTTTCGCACATGCCCAGTATGTTTCTTAGATTCAGAATAGTTTTGTAAAATTTGGTTTGGTGATTGTCAGCATTATTTTGTTTATCTCTCGACAGACAACGTTTTTGTGATGCTGCAACAAATGTCTTTATACGTAAGGTATAGTTTTTAAAAAATGTTAAATTTGACTGAAGAGGAGCGCTAAAAGAACGAATTTTGCGTGAAAAAAAAATAAAAAATGTGTACGAAATACATAAATTTTTAATGAAATGTTACAAAAATGTTTTATATAAGGACAATAAGGATAAAGGAATAATAAATTTACAAATAAAAATGTGTATTCAATACACGAGTACAAAACAGTTAATTGCAAATTATTACACATATATGCAAACATAAGCACGCAAAAACACATAACAATTATAGAAATATTAAAGTTGTTGAAGTAGTTCTTTATATAAATATTATAATTTGAAAATAAACTTTTCTGTGTCAGTTTTAACATGAAGAAGAAATATATTTACTCGGTTTTATTTTCTTCTTTCATACACAGAATTTGATTTGAAAATGAAATACTTTTAGCATTAAAAGAAATTGACTAGAAAGCAAAAAAAACATACATTGGTACAAATAGTATCATAATATGTGAGCATTTTTATTAAAATATGTCGCTTTTACCTTCTTTCGCTACCTAAAGTTTATATGACAATATCTTTTTAGAGTAATGAATAAACTGTGGTACGAGATTTTCAGAATAAACACGCAAACTAAAATACAGTTTATCCCAGAGATATTACTCGATAAGGATATTAAGCCCACAGCAATTCAGAGAGAGAGAGAGAGAGAGTATATTGTCTTTTTCAATATAAATTCATGAAATTTCAAAACATACAAACATTTCGTTTTTCAGATATTGCATTAAAAAAACGTAGTCTAGATATTTTTCAACCTTTGAAAAATATTTGTTTTGCATTTCTGGATGATAAATAAGTTTTTTATTTGGAAGTATTGATTGTCTTTATTTTTTTCATGTAAATATTGAAGTATTTCTGAAAGGAAATTATTAAATTCGTTTTAATATTGCAATCCAATGATGTTGTATAGCTATAAAATCATAAAATAAAACGCATCTACCTTCTTTTTCTCTTGTTTTTATGAATTGAAGTAGAGCTACAGCCTAAATTTTATTGATTATTTATATCGTATGTGTTTTTATATGGTGCTTCTTTTCAGTTCCAAGTTCTCTTTTGTGATGTACAGCATAAATGGTTAAGTTTACCCGCTGGTAAATTATTAACTTTAAGTATAAAAAAAAGTATTTTTGAATCAATGTTGTACAATAAAAAAGGTCCAGGTATTTTCTCTCAACTGGTGGTCACTTTCTTCAAAACTATTATGAAAACCACTGTTAACCCTTTATCTACCGTATTTCTTTATATTTTAATACAATATATGCATGCGTGCATATGCATGTGTACATATATTTTTATACATATATATTTTTAAAAAATATTACATTCTCTCTCTTTTAACAAGTGTTTGGCGCAGCTTGGCCAAAGTTGGCCCTTGCGCTATTAAACTCGACATTCACTCACTTATCTACCGCATTATGATTTTTTGCAATTTTTTCTGTACGATATTTTTCTTTTAATCACTACCTTGAAAATTAAGGGATATAAATAAATAAAATATTCAACTTTGGGAAATTTAATGCATTAGTGTTAATTAATTAAATTAGTACATTAAGTCAGTATAAGAAGGCTTAAAATAATCTCATAATACAAAATGATCGTATGACTTTTTTAATTGTGTTTCAACTGTCGAAAACGCAAAATAACCAGAGAACACTTATATTTTACAGCACACACAATTTATATTTTTAAAAATTGTAAAGTTTTAATATTTATTTACATTTTTTACATATAAAAGTAGGTTTTAATTGTAAACTTAATTTTATGATATTCAGTTTTTGTTTTCATTAAAACACAAAAATTCATCACACGTTTTGCATTTTAAATGGGGTTTCGATTAATTTTTTTTTAAAACACTGTATCCTGGGATATGAATACTGTATTTCCTGCACATGAAATACTTCACTTTGAGTCTTGTTCTGTTTGTTGATCATCTTCTTAAGAATCTAATGAAAATTCCAACAGATTACTTGCTGGGACTTTTTCCTCTGAAGAATCATCTGTTAGTGCATAACTGCTTTCAGAAGGTAGGTTCTGTAATAAATCCAACGCTTCTTGAATACTGATTTTCTTTTTTCCAGGCATTCTAAGAAAAGAGAGAATTAATAATAATAGTACTTTGAAAACCTTCTATTATTTTAAAATTTCAGATATAAAATAAAGAAATTAAAATGTTTTTAATTTTTGAGTAAAAGTAGATGCTTCATTTAATTGTGTAACCCCCACAAAAACAAGCTCAGATAAATAAATTAAATTAGAAAGAAATACCAAAAATGCAAAACTCAATTACACTTTAGTAATGATGCTACAACAAAACAAAAAATAACAATAAGCCAAGTGGATGAAAAAAAAAGTTCTTGCTCTAACATCCAGTGTACTGTCGGTGCTAATAAGTACCGTACAGATATTTAACTGCAAAATTATATATATATATATATATATATATATATATATATATATATATATATATATATATATATATATATATATATATATAATTATATACAATTTTCGCTTAAACTAAGTAGTCGGTTTGCGAGACATGCTTTAGATTACTGGTTGATTAACGGACTAGATTGAAATTTGAGGTGTTCGGTTAGTTTTACTGAGTTTATGGTGGGATTCCATACGCTACATACTGTTTGACTTCTACGATCTTTGGATTTCAAAGCAATCATTTGGGAGCAATAGCTAGTCGTTTCTACAGCTCTTTTCAGAACTGACAGGATAGGGTGATGCCCATTTGTTCGTTCCTTCAATATTTATTTCTGGATTTTACCCTCCTTCGACTATGGATCTGACTTTTGACAATCTTCTGGACATGAAAACATGGATGCCTACTAGGCCTAGCACACCCAATCCGACCAAAAAATATTCATCATACTCAAAGTTATAGACCATTTTCTTCATTATCAACATTAAGTAAAATTATTGAGCATATTATCCTCAAGAGAATTAACTCCTATATTTATGATACCAATCTAATTAACCCAAACCAATATGACTTTACTAAACATATTTTTACCTGTCATTCCCTGCTTACACTCAAGGAAAAAACTATCGGTGGATTTCAGAGAGGCAGATCCATTGGAACTGTCTTTCTTGATATTCAGAACGCTTTTGACCTTGTTTGGGTCAGTGTGGTCTCATTTATAATTTACATAAAAATCACTTCCCTCCTTCACTATAATTCAAATAATAAATTCCTACCTCGTAAACAGGTACTATCAAGTCATAGGTAATAACACACTATCGGATACATACAACATAAATATTGGCTGTCCACAGGGTTCTTTCCTCGGTCCAATATTATTCAAACTTTACATAAAAAACATATCCACACACCCACAAACAATGATTAATTTCTATGCTGAGGACACCTGTAAAACGGCATGTTACAAAAATCAAAACACAATCACACTTGCTCTAACTAAACACCTCTCTCTCCTGAAAAAATTCTTTAATACATAGAAAAATAATCAATGTTGAAAAAATGGTTGTTGTACTTTTTACCAGGAGAAGAAAGTCATGCACATCTCCCACTCTATACTCCATACCACTACACTTGTCTTAGAGTACAACCCCTCAGGGGGCTCACCTTCTTTAGGAGAGTACGGGTGTCACAATTGCCAGGTACCCTACTGATCTTTTCCTATATCATAAGGGGTTTACTATCTTTCTTAAACACGGATCTCACGAACCCGGGGTACCCTACTGATCCTTCTCTTATTTCGACCCTCGTTTTTAACATCCCATTTCTCCTTTTCTTCTTTTCCCGTCCAGACCAGACCTATATTAAACAATGAACTTTGTTTAAATTTTGTTTTTTTCTATTGAAGAAACTTACGTTTTATTACTAACATATTACGGTTTACATTTTTTATTAAGTTAGTTTAATTTGTTTTTCTTAGATTTCTTTCAATATTTTGATTGTGTTGCTTTATTTGTGTTCAATTAACAACGATGGTTAGCCAACCCGCATGTTTGCCGTGTGTGGCGTCCCGTAAGGAGGAAAATGGTGTTCTGGGGATCCTTTGCGTTCCCTTTGCTCACGCTCCTCCCGTATGAAGGAGCATCATCGCATCACCTTCTTTCATACATCTGTTTTACCTTATCTGACTTGGGGGGAAACTACCCACCAAACCCTTTTTGCCTTCCTTTTAAAGATTGGATTTTTGCATTTAATTTGATTTGTGTGTTTCTTTGTATTTTTAATATATTATATGTATGTATGCATGCATGCATAATAATGTGTGCATATACTTTTATATATATTTCTTTCTTTTTCTTTAACAAATGTTTGGCGCAGCTTGGCCAAAGTTGGCCCTTGTGGCATTAAAATTAGCAATCAATCAATAAAAACCCGTATGGAGGAGATTGGTGGCTTAGGCATACTTCTGCGTTCTCTTTGGCCCACGCTTCACCGTAGACGGGTGGCAGGAGTGAGCCCGCTCCTGTCAATCGGCACTGCTATATGGTTAGTGCTGCATATAAGGGGTGTCGGGTTTACCCGTTGGATTCTCGCCCTGATGCTGTAGCATTATACTCTGGGTGTACTACAGGTAAGCACCGTGTCTGGGTTTTTGACAGATGACCGGCACAGACTCCGTGGTGGGTGGAGGTATGCCAGGACGAAATTGTATACGCGTACTTATGGTTTCAATGCTACTGTGCCCGGGTAAAGGCCTTGTATTGCCCAACCTTACTATTGATGATACTGCTACACATGTAAGATTTTTGTTACTTTCTTTACCTAACAATGACATGTCTATGGTATCACCCTTTGCCGTTCATAAAGCCCTCATCGGAATAGGTGGTGAACCGAAATCCATAAAACGATTATGTTCCGGGAATCTCGTTATAGAAACGAAGTTCTTTCTTCTCGAAGCCGGCACAAAACTCTCAATTCATCCCGTGGTGTTATTTCTGAACCTGAATTGTTGAACACCCCTGAAGCGGAAATCCTTAAGGGGTTCTCCAATAAGGCTGTTATTTAGGTCAGAAGAATCAGAATAAAAAAGATACAACAGTTATACCGACCAAACACTTCATTTTAACTTTACGAAGCCCCACACTACCTCACACCATTAAAGCTGGTTATTTGAATTATAAAATCCGTTCATACGTTACAAATCAATCCTCTGTGATGTTTTAAGTGCCAGAGGTTCGGGCACTCCCAAACATACTTGCTCTAGATGTGATTCTGTTGGACATGCTTCCACAGATTGCCTTCTAGAGCCTAAATGTATTAACTTCTCTATAGCCCATTCCACTGAATCAAAACTCTGCCCCACGTTTAGAATTGAGAATCAAATTCAAGAGATCAAAACAAGTAAAAATATCTCATATCCTGAAGCTTGAAAATTAATAATCCACAGACATCTCAAACATATACCCAGGTTACCTAAACATCAACTGCAACTGCAACAACCCACACAGATGAAACTATTACAAAACAAGTATGCCCAGCTTTAAAATTACTCCAACCATTGATATCCGTCCTAAAGTCAACTATATTTTCCTTAGTCCCTGCCGTTTTTAAATTATATATTTCTACTCAGGAACAAATTTTACCATCCACATCTCCTGTTATAGTTACATCTTCATCAAAATCTCAACCACCTATTCCATTAAAAAATACTGCTCCCTCTACATCTAATAATTTATCTACCTCTGATACATCTTCCTCATCCACAATATTCCCCTCTGGGGGCTCACCTTCTTTAGGTGAGTGCGGGTTTCACGCTCCCGAGGTACCCTAGTGATATTTTCCTTTACCCTAGGGGTTTACGGTCTGGCTCTTGCGCCATAAACCTTAACACTCATTCACTCAATCACCCTAGGGGTTTACTGTCTTTGGAAAACACGGGCTTCACGAACCCGTGAAACCCTAGTGATACTTCTCTATTTTCGGCCCTCTTTCTTGACATTCAAATTTCCCTTTTATTCTTTTCACGTCCAGACCACAGATCTACATTGGACAATGAACATTGTTTCAACTTAATTTTTTTCTATTAAAAAAATTGATATTATTTTACTGCCGTATTATGGTTTGCATTTTATATTATGTTCTTTTAAATTGATTTTCTTAAATTTCTTTCAATATTTTGATTTTGTTGCTTCTTTTATGTTCGATTATTGATTTTTTTGTGTTCAACTTCTTATCTTTATTTTTCTGCCACGAAGTCCTAAGACAGACCAGGACTGAGTGGAATGAAGTTGTGTCTGGTGGGTTTTCACTATTGGTATGATGACACAACGGACTGCTCCCTGGGAAATCTGGTGTATAATCTCGTTCGGCCCATGGATTCTTTGAATTCATTCCCGGATAAAGGCTTCGCATTAACCAACCTCAACGTTGACCAAGTATCAGTAAATATTAGATTTTTAATCATGTCGCTTTCTAACAGTGAAATGACGATAATATCACCCTTTGCCGTACAAAAAGCCCTCATCGGAATAGGTGGTGAACCGAAATCCGTTAAAAGATTGCGTTCCGGGGATCTGCTTGTTGAAACGAACTCTGCTCTTCAAACCAAGTCCTTTTTACTTGCAAAGTCTTTCTTTAATAGTCCTGTTACAATTAGCCCACACAAAAGCCTTAATTCCTGCCGTGGTATTATTTCTGAAACAGACCTGTTGGGCACCCCTGACGGCGAAATCCTCGAGGGTTTTTCCAGTCAGTGTGTTATTCAGGTCAGAAGAATCTCTACTAAAAAGACTCTCCTAGCACTCCAACTAAATATTTAAATTTAACTTTCAATAGCCCAATACTACCGACAAATATAAAAGCTCGATACCTTAACTGTAGAATACGCCCATACATACCGAATCCTCTGCTCTGCTTTAAGTGCCAGAGGTTCGGACACGCACAAACTTCCTGCCGTGGTCAACTTACTTGCTCTAGATGTGCATCTGTTGGACATGCTTCCACAGATTGCAGTCTAGAGCCAAAATGTGTTAATTCCTTACAACCCTATTCATGAGATCCCAAACTATGCCCTAAATGGAAAATAGAGAAGCAAATACAGGAAATTAAAACAACTAAAAATATTTCTTACCCCGAAGCACGTAAATTAATAGTCCCACAGTTATCTCAAACATACGCCCAAGCTGCCAAATCCTCTACTTTAAATAATTCTACCCAAACAGATGAAAATATAACTAAAATAAAGTGTCCACCTTTAAAATTACTTGCACCACTTTCATCGAAACAAAGAACACATATTCCTACTGCTGTTACCATATTATCCTCAGCCCAAACGCAACTATTACCCTTCATCTCTTTAAAAACATCTACAACATCGGATCCTTAGCCACCAACTCCCATGTCTAAGAGAAAAGGGAAAAATAAAGAACAACCATCTCCACTACATCGTCCCCGAAAAGATAATAAAAAATAGACTTAATGAGCATAAAACTTACCACCTATTTACAGAAAAATCCTGAAAAAAACACATCCGTAAAGATTGCGAGGGAACAAGATTCCCCCAATGAAACATCTCCCGTCTCCGAAAAATCTCGGAGAAGGAAAACTTTTAAAACCTCGGATGCCATGGATACAGACGCTAATCCTTCCGACTCAGATTACGTCATAGGCTTGGCATCCGAAGAAGATGAGAGCCTTTTAGAGGCTGATTTTAAAAAAAAGTGGCAGATAATCCCTTGAAAGGGCCCCTTTCGCAAAGTTCGCCCAAAAAATAACTTACCTGGTTTCATGGAACTGTCTCGTGGCTATAGATCGCATACAGATGACGTAAAAGACATCATACGTCAGTACCATCCAGTATGCATAGAACTTCAAAATACTTTCTTGAAGTCTTGTCACGCAACAAAGATACGTCGGTATGGTTGTGTGCGGAAAGACACGGAGGGACCCTATGAGTCCGGAGGCGTATGTATTTTTATATTCCTCGAAGTTTCATCTAGTGCTCTGCCACTCCATACCTCGTTGCAGGTTGTAGCCGTGAGAATCCACTCCACGTGCCTAATCACAGTCTGCTGTCTTTACTTGTCACGAAATACTGTTATCCACCTACATGACTTGAACAACATTTTTAATCAGTTGCCACCCCTTAGGAGGCTCACCTCCTTTAGGTGAGTGCGGGTTACACGCTCCCGAGGTACCCCAGTGATCTTTTCCCCCTTCTCTCCCCCCTCTTTTCCCCTCAGGGGCTCACTTTCGGGTGAGTACGGGAGGCCACGTCCCCGAGGTATCTGAGTGAATTTTGAAAAGACAGAAAAACCCAAAAAATATATGCTTAGTTAGTGTTTCAGTTACAGGTCAATATTTAACGTTCTCTTTATTTCAGTTCGGGGTTGTTTTGTGGTTAATTTTATTTTGCATATTTTAAGTTTAATTATTTCTACTATTTTTATTTTGGTTTATTTATTTATGGTCTTTAAAACAAAACGAAGTTAATTTATGATTTACGAAAAGTTAAGACTGGTTTTTGAGACTGACCCGCATGTTTGTCGTGTGCAGCGACCCGTACCGGGGGAAAATGGAGTCTGGGGTTCCTGTTGCGTGCTCTTTGTCCCATGCTTCTCCGTAGACGGGAGGCAGGAGTGAGCCCGTTCCTGTCAATCGGCTGGTGATTAGATCTGCGGATTCCAATACGGGTTCTTTTGGATAACCAAAGACGGTTGCTTTAGGGTTAGTATTGCAGTTAGGGGCGCCCTGGGTGAAATGGCGGATCACATCCTGAACCTGTACTACTATACTCCAGTACCACCTCTGAGGTAAGTGCCGTGCCTGACGCATGTCAGATGACCGGCGGGCTGCCTCCCCTTGTTGGGCTCCATGGTGGGTGGAGGCGTACTGGGTTGAACACAAAAAAACACTCATGGAACCCAGCAGGAAATCTCCTTCAGTTGGAGCACCATTCACTTGCATTTTGTGTTTCGTTTCGTTTTTTTATTGTTAAAACTCCTGAAACCTTTACGCATATTTCTCCATTTCTAATTGAGAAAGCTTTTACTAGCAGTATTGGGGAGGTGAAATTGATTCGTAAGATGCGCTCCGGGGACTTGTTCCTCGAAGCGTCATCGGCGAAACAGGCGACCGCCCTTATAAATCTGCAAAAGCTAGTTCATTTAGACGTTACCGTGGCTCCTTATACTAATTTGAATTTTTCGCGCGGTATCATTTCGCAAGCGGATTTTCTAAACGTGTCGACTGAGGAAATCAAAGAGAACACGAAGGCCCAAAAAGTCTGTGATGTCGGGCGTATCACGATAAGGCGGGATGGACAGGTGCTGAACACAAATCACCTCATCCTGACATTTTCTACACCTGACCTTCCACAAACCGTTAAAATGGCCTACTTTCGATGCCTAGTCCGACCATACATCCCCAATCCGCTGCGATGCTTTCAGTGCCAGAGATTTGGACATTCGAAAACAGTCTGCCGCGGCCAGATAACCTGCTCTAGATGTGCAGAGATAGGTCATGATAGCGCAGACTGTAAAGCAAAGGAACTAAGTGTAAATTGCAAAGGGAATCGTTCATCGTTTTTTCGATCTTGTCCAACATGGATACTCGAAAAGGAGATCCTGGCCGTCAAAATTAAAAATAAAATTTCGTATCCGGAAGCTCAACGTGTTGTATCGTCCCGCACGCCAGTTTCTGGTAAAAGCTATGCGTCGGCAACCAGCAAAATATACGTATCAACAGCCATTCAGGTAGACGCCAGTACGGCTACAACATCTGCGACAGCCGCATCTATAACACCGAAGAATATTGCAGTGGACACACTTAAGTCTGTATCCCCTACACGCGATGTCAAAAAGAACAAAAAAACACGTATAAAGGACTCGGGGGTGCAATCTCACAAAAAAAGATGTCAAACCTCTCTAAAAAACCCCATGACATGGATAACGATGTCATGGAATTTCATGCATCCCAAAGCGACGAAAGTCTAATGGAAGATCTGTCGCCAAAACCTTCGTCTTCTGGCTCCTTGCGTGGAGCACGTGCGAAGACTTGATGACCTCCTTTATCTCCTGGAACTGCCGTGGTCTAAGAACTCGACGACTTGATGATCTCAAATCCATCATATCCACGTACCAGCCCGCATGCGTTGCTCTTCAGGAGACATTTCTGAAGAGTACCATGACAATGCAAGTGCGTGGTTATAATTGTGTCCGACGGGATGTCGATGGCGATACATCTCCAAGCGAAAGTGTATGCCTTTTTACGTCCCATCTGTATTCCAGTAATGTCGTCACATCGTTACAGGCTGTGGCTGTACGGATTCACATCCATTCTTTAGTCACACTCTGCTGTGTATATTTACCACCCAACGATGTTATGCCACAAGTGGATTTGAATCAATTAGTCAGCCAATTGCCAGCTCCTTTTATTTTGCTCGGTGACTTTAATGGACACAGCCCTCTGTGGGGGCATGATGATACAAACTCTCGAGGGGACACATCGAACAGTTGATCTCAGATCACTGTCTCTGTCTTCTGAACAATGACGAGAAGTCTTATTTCCTCACACCGACGAGGACTATCCACTCCCTCGATCTAGCCATCTGTTCGCCAGTTCTGCTACCCATGTTGAATTTCGAGCTTTAAAAAGTTTTGAACAACAGCGATCATTTTCCTCTCCTAGTCTCGCATGTTGATGGTGCGAGGACACGTTTTCTTCCCCACTTATCATTTTAATCGCGCAGACTGGGCTAAATTCACACGGTTAGCGATTATGACAGGCACAATAGTCCAGAACAGGGCAGTTGATGAAGCAGTCTTCAATGTCACTGAAGCTAATCGGAATGCTGCCAATGCAGCAATTCCCAAAACATCAAATTCTTCTCGTCAGCTTTGCAAACCATGGTGGAACGCTTCCCGCCAACACGCCAAAAAGGGAACAAAGCAGGGCGTGGGGTATATTCAGGAGGTACCCCACCACTGATAATCTCATAGCGTTCAAACGTGCGAAAGCGTTAGCTCGTCGAATACGTCGTCAATTCCAGAGAGAATCTTGGATCCAGTATGTGTCTTCAATCACATCGTCAACTACCAGCCAACAGTTATGGAGAAAGGTCAAAGCAGCGAATGGCCTTTATGGGGAATTTACTATTCCGATATTGGAAACATCGAATGCTTTGTATTCGTCACCTTTTGATGTCGCCAGCTTGATTGGCCAGACATTTGCTAGTGTGTCCAGCTCCGATTCGTATAGCCCTGTATTTCAGGCGACTAAGGATCGTTTGAAGCGTACTCCTATCAACTTTAGGTGCCGAAACCCTCTACCATACAACTTTGATTTTGACATGTTTGAATTGAAGATGGCCTTGTCATCGGCCCACAACACTAGTCCAGGTCCTGACGGAATATCCTATGAATTGCTTCGCCATTTAAACGAGGATTCACTAGTAAGTCTCCTTTACATATTGAACCGAATATGGAGAGAGCAGGTGTATCCTACTCCATGGCAAGAAGCCATAGTGATCCCCATTCTCAAACCTGAAAAGATCCAAAGAACCCTCTCAGCTATCGACCGATAGCACTCACGAGCTGCCTTTGTAAGACACTAGAACGTATGGTCAATGCACGTCTCGTTTACCAGTTAGAAAAGAACAAATGCATTCCTCATTTTCAGAGTGGCTTCCGTAAAGGAAGGTCCACGCTCGACAATATTATTCAGCTGGAAAGCAAAATCAGGAACGCTTTTGTCTGGAGGAATCATCTAGTTTCTATCTTTTTCGATATTGAGAAGGCACATGATCGTACTTGACGCTATGGGATACTTTGCACATTATTTAATTTTGGATTCAGAGGCAATTTGCCTACTTTTATTAAAAACATTTTGAAGCTTCGTACTTTTAGAGTGAGACTGGGTGGCACTTTTTCTGCTCCTTTTACCCAATCTGAGGGAGTTACTCAGGGGAGTATTTTGATTGTCACCCTTTTTATATGTCATATCTCTCACATTTTAAATGTCTGTTCGCCTTCTATATAGGCTTCACTATACGTGGACGATCTACAGATCAGTTGTGAAGGTTCGGACATGCGCTTGATTGAACGGCAGTTGCAAACTGCTGTCAACAACATTGTAAAAATGGTGCGACACCAACGGTCATAGTATTTCTGCGAGCAAGAGTTGCTGCGTGCACTTTTGCCGCAAACGGGGTATTCATCCCGACCCCGAAATACGCATCCGTGATATACAAATTCCCGTAGTTCCCGACGTACGATTCATCGGAGTAATTTTCGACCGCCGACTCACTTTCCTTCCGCATATTTTACATTTGCGGAAGAGGTGTGAAAAGTCTTTAAACCTCTTGAAGGTGTTGCCAAACACCTCTTGGGGGGCGGATCGAACATCATTACTCCGAGTGTATCAGGCAATCGTACTCTCTCGCATCGACTACGGATGTGTTGCATACGGATCAGCGTGCAACTCTACTCTGCAAAAACTTGACCCCGTCCACCATATGGCACTGAGAATCTGCTCGGGTGCGTTTCGCACATCACCGGTGCAGAGTCTCTATGTTTACTGTCATCAGCTTCCTCTAGATCTTCGACGGAGGAAGCTGTCTCTTGCGTTTTATTTTAAGATCTTGTCCGTACCTTCACATCCTCTGCAGAATGTGTATATTAGTACCAGCATGAAGAGACTTTATGATGCACGGCCGTCTAACATCCGGCCGTTTATGGATAGGATGAAGCTTCATATTTCTGAACTCGACCTACCTAACGTGCGTATCCAGCAAAGGAACCTTTTCCTATTCCAACCTTGGAATACGCCACGGTTCCATTATATCAACCCTTTGCCACTTACAGTAAATCCACTGTAGCGCCTGTCGTCTTTCAACGCGTCTTCGCCTACCACCGCAGTCAGTATAGTCATTATTCGGCCATCTACACTGATGGTTCGAAACGTGCAGATTACGTTGGCTGTGGAGTCGTGATTGAAGATATTATGCACGGTTATAGGCTCGACACTTCTTGCAGCATTTTCACTGCCGAAGCTGTCGCCATTTACCGTGCACTTCAATTAATCGACTCCCATATGCCCCGTAAATACTGCATCTATACTGACAGCATGAGTGTACTAGAAGCGCTTGAAAACTACCACGATCGCTGCCATCCAGTGGTATGTACAAAACTCGATATTACGAGTCGACTGTACAGCAAGGGTTTCGATATCGTGTTTTGCTGGCTGCCAAGTCACGTAGGAATCATAGGCAACGAGCAAGCGGATAGCGCGGCAAAGTCGGCAACGACCCATCTGCCGCTCGCAGTTCCGCTATCGGATATGAAGCGCGTCATCATGCATCATATTTTTAAGATCTGGCAGGAATCATGGAGTCAGCAGTTGGATAACAAACTGCACTCTGTGAAACCTGTCATAGGAGCATGGCCTGTGGTGCCACTGCGAAGAACTGATGTCAAATTGACTCGTCTTCGCATTGGCCATACTCGCTTCACACACAGGCATTTGTTGTTTGGAGAACGTGCTCCTGAATGTCCTTCATGCCATGTCTCTTACACTGTTTATCACATTTTAATAGATTGTCCTGTTTTTCATAATTATCGCATCACCTTTTTTAATTCATCCCATTTAACTTTACCTGACTTGGTGGGAGAAATACCCCACCAAAACCTATTTGCTTTTATCAGAAGACTTGGATTTTTATATTTCATTTGACTTTTTAAACTGTTTTAACTTTAAATTTATGTTTTATATATGTGCATGCCGGCATGCACATATATAGTAATTATTTTTATATCTTTTTTTTTTTCTTGTGTATTTTTAACATATGTAAAATATTTTAACAAACGTGTGGCGCAGTATAGCCAAATTTGACTCTTGCGCCATAAAACACTACATTCACTCACTCACTCATTCTATACAGGCTTCACTATACGTGGACGATCTACAGATCAGTTGTGAAGGTTCCGAAATGCGCATGATTGAACGGCAGTTGCAAACTGCCGTCAACAACATTGTAAAATGGTGCGACAGCAACGGTCATAGTTTTCTGCGAGCAAGAGTTGCTGCGTGAACTTTTGCCGCAAACGGGGTATTCATCCCGACCCAGAAATTCGCATCCGTGATGTACAACTTCCCGTAGTTCCCGACGTCCGATTCCTTGGAGTACTTTTCGAGTGCCGGCTAACTTTCCTTCCGCATATTTTACATTTGCGGAAGAGGTGTGAAAAAAGTCTTTAAACCTCTTGAAGGTGTTGTCAAACACCTGTTGGGGGGCGGATCGAACTCATCATTACTCAGAGGGTACCAGGCAATCGTACTCTCTCGCATCGACTACGGATGTGTTGTATACGGATCAGCGTGCAACTCTACTCTGAAAACACTTGACCCTGTCCACCATATGTCATTGAGAATCTGCTCGGGTGCGTTTCGCACATCACCGGGGCAGAGTCTCTATGTTAACTGTAATCAGCTTCCTCTAGATCTTAGACGGAGGAAGCTGTCTCTTGCGTATTATTTTAAGATCTTGTCCGTGCCTTCACATCCTCTGCAGAATTTTTATATGAGTAACAGCATGAAGAGACTTTATGATGCACGGCCGTCTAACATCCAGCCATTTAT
The DNA here is from genome assembly GCA_019973935.1 of Trichonephila clavipes. NCBI lineage: Eukaryota > Metazoa > Arthropoda > Arachnida > Araneae > Nephilidae > Trichonephila > Trichonephila clavipes. The sequence goes on along the minus strand of BMAU01020353.1, from coordinate 181,120 downwards.
GGATGGGATGAAGCTTCATATTTCTGAACTCGACCAACCTCACGTGCATATCCAGCAAAAGAACCTTTTCCTATTCCAACCTTGGAATACGCCACGGTTCCATTATATCAACCCTTTTGCCAATTACAGTACATCCACTGTAGCGCCTGTCGTCTTTCAACGCGTCTTCGCCTACCACCGCAGTCAGTATAGTAGTTATTCGACCATCTACACAGATGGTTCGAAACGTGCAGATTACGTTGGCTGTGGAGTGGTGATTGAAGATATTATGCACGGTTATCGGCTCGACACTTCTTGCAGCATTTTCACTGCCGAAGCTGTCGCCATTTACCGTGCACTTCAATTAATCGACTCCCATATGCCCCGTAAATACTGCATCTATACTGACAGCATGAGTGAACTAGAAGCGCTTGAAAACTGCAACGTTCGATGCCATCCAGTGGTTTGTAAAATACTCGACATTACGAGTCTACTGTACAGCAAGGGTTTCGATATCGTGTTTTGCTGGCTACCAAGTCACGTAGGAATGATAGGCAATGAGCAAGCGGACAGCGCGGCAAAGTCGGCGACGACCCATCTGCCGCTAGCAGTTCCGCTATAGGGTATAAAGTGCGTCATCATGCATCAAATTTTTGACCTCTGGCAGGAATTATGGAGTCAGGAGTTGGATAACAAACTGCACTCTGTGAAACCTGTCATAGGAGCATAGCCTGTGATTCGAATGCGAAGAACTGATGTCAAATTGACTCGTCCTCGCATTGGCCGTACTCGCTTAACACACAGGCATTTGTTGTTTGGAGAACACGCATACATCTATTTTAACCTTATCTAATTTGTGGTGGGAGAAATACCCCACCAAAATCTATTTGTTTTTATAATGAAGATTGGATTTTTATATTTAAATTGACCTTTTGCAATGTTTTCACTTTCACTTTACTTTTTTTATATATGTGCATGCAGGCATGCACATATATCATAATTTTTTATATCATTGTATTTTTCATGTGTATTTTTACCATGGTTTTAATATTTTAACAAACGTGTGGCGCAGTATAGCCAATTTCGGCTCTTGCGCCAGAAAACCCAACATTCACTCACTCACTTGATCAGTTGCCAGTACCCTTTGTCATACTTGGTGACTTCAATGGACATAACACTCTTAGGGGTAGTTCGAAGACGAACCCTCGTGGCAGACAGATTGAACAGGTGCTTTCTGATCACTGTCTCTGTCTGCTTAATCACGAGGAACCAACGTACTTTCACGAACCCACACGACCCTTTCACACATTAGATTTGGCCATCTGCTCACCATCACTCTTACCTCATTTAAATTTGTCAGTTGATTAGGACCTCTATAATAGTGACCACTTCTCTGTTATCCTTTCTCACGATTCTGATCCGGCTGGAAAAACCTTCCCACGTACGTATTCTTATGGTCATGCGGACTGGGCCCTTCTCAAACAGTTGGCTGTGATACCTGATGCAATGGTCAAGACAGAGGGTGTTAATGCTGCTGTACAAGAATTCACGAATGTTTCGATTGCATCTGCTGATTTATCCATTCCAAAAGTTTCAAGTCATTCATTCGAACATTACAAATTTTGGTGAAATGCTGATTGTCAGACAGCGTATAAGAACCAGCGGAAGTTATGGGAAATCTTTTGCAGATATCCCACTACGGAGAATCTCTTGGCGTCCAAAAAGGCAAAAGCATTTGCTCGTAGAGTAAGGCGTCGGAGTCAGAGGCAAACCTGGATTCAATATGTGTCCTCACTCCCTTCGCCAACGTCCAGTAAACAATTATGGAGAAAGGTTAAGGCAGCAAACGGGATGTATCGGGAATTTTCATTTCCTATTTTACAAACCTCGAACTCTGTCTTTTCTTCCCGAGTTCAAATTGCTAACATTCTGGTTGAAACATTTCAGAGTGTATCTAGTACAGCCTCTATAATTATCGTTTTCTCGAGATTAAGAGACGTGCAGAACGTTCCCCGATAAACTTTTCCACTCACTTCTTTTTTCCATATAATTGTGATTTTACGATGACTGAGTTAAAAATGGCACAATTACAAGCGCACAATACAAGCCCTGGCTTGGATGGAGTGGCCGCGGTAGCCGAGTGGTATAGGTATCGGATCGTGGCTTGCCTGGTCACGAGTTCGATCCCAGTACCACTAAAGACCCGCCGTGTAGGGCAGCGATGCACGTTAAATCTGTCGAGAGCTGAAACGTCCTCCCGTTGGTGTGGTGTGGTAGTTAGGAGAGGGGGTGCCAGCTCAGGTGTCGTCCACGTCACTTGACCATGGTTCAAAATTACGTGGTCCGTCGCCAAAAGCCCTCGTGTAGCTGAACAGTGCGACGTTAATATTAAATCAATCAAATCTGGCTTGGATGGAATCACTTACGCGATGCTTCGTCATCTAAATCCAAACTCTCCAGCCAACATTATTTTTTTATTCAACAGAGTTTGGAAGGAGCATTGTTTTCCCTCTAACTAGAGAGAAGCGATTGTGATTCCAATCCTTAAGCCGGGCAAGGTTACAATAGATCCTCTGAGTTACCGTCCCAGTGCTCTGACGAGCTATTTCTGCAAGACCTTTAAACGCATGGTAAATACACGTTTGGTATATGTTTTAGAGAAAGAAAAGTGTATTTTTCTTCTGCAGAGTGGAGTCCGCAAGGGTAGATCCACTCTTGATAACCTTGTTTTCCTAGAATCCCAAATCAGGGATGCCTTTGTTAAGAGAAACAATTTTGTTTCTCTTTTCTTTGACATAAAGAAAGCATACGACAGAACATGGCGTTATGGGATTCTCCGCAATATGTATGATTTTGGCTTGAGGGGAAATCTTCCTATTTTTATTTTTAACTTTTTAGCTGTTCGTTATTTTTATGTACGCATTAGTGACTCATCTTCTCATAAATTCATGTAAGATCAAGGTGTTCCTCAAGGTAGCGTTTTGAGCGTTCCCCTTTTTTAATATTCATATGAGTAACATACTTCATCAACTTCCACCTGCAGTGCGAGGAATGCTTTATGTTGACGATCTGCAAGTCTCTTGTCAAGGTTAGTTAAGTGGTGCGATCAGAATGGACACACGATATCTCCTTCCAAGAACAGCTGTGTATATTTTTGAAGTAAACGTAACCTACACCCAGATCCTTCTATACATAAAGGAAATATTCAAATACCTGTAGTCAGTGAAGTGCGCTTTCTCAGAGTAATTTTTGACTCTAAATTGACTTTCCTTCCGCATGTCCTTTATTTGCGGAAGAAATGTGAACGATCCCTCAACATCTTAAGAGTACTATCAAATACCTTATGGGGAGCGGATAGTCTCGTTACTCCGAGTGTATTAAGCACTAATACTTTCACGTTTGGACTATGGTTGTGTAGTGTACGGTTCTGCTCGTGCATCTGTGTTAAAATGACTTGACTAAATACATAATTCTGCTCTAAGAATCTGCTCTGGTACCTTCAGAACTTCGCCTGTTACCTGATTTTATGTGGTATGCCATCTACGACCTTTAGAACTAAGGCGGAAACACTTAAGTGCAAATTATTTCATTCGTGCCATGTCTGTTCCTTCTCATCCATAAAAACCCTTTGCTGTTGCCATTGGTCTCAACCGACTCTATGACGCCCGTTCATTTAACATCAAACCTTTTTCGGAAAGAGCAAAGGCTGTTCTAAATGACGCCCACTTAAATAACAAATATCCAGGAAAATATTATCCTGGCATTTCCACCCTGGGACATTAAAATTTTTAACTATATTAACACCTTTTCGGGCTATGATTAAGCAGGCACTGCTGCTGTTATTTATCAGCAGCTATTTTCTTTCCATCGCAGTAAGTATTCAAAGTACATACCAGTCTACACGGACGGGTCGAACACTGCAGGACATGTTGGGTGTGGTGTTGTTTTTAACAACACCATTCTTAATTTTACCTTACATAATTCCATGTCTGTCTTTAGTGCTGAATTAACTGCCATTCTTGTCGCACTTCAGCATATAATAGTTTCTAACCACCGTCATTTTTGTGTGTACACTGATAGCATCAGTGCTCTAGAGTCCTTACACTTTGCAACAGAGCATAGACACCCCACTGTGATAGAAATAATTCTTCTGCGAAAACTAGAAAGTAAGGGTTTTGATGTAATTTTTTCCTGGGTTCCTGAACACGTGGCTATACTTGGTAATCAACAGGCTGATAGCGCTGCACGATCCATGTCTGATCACATGCAGTGGCCTGTCTGTTACCGAGATTTAAACACTTCTACACAGAACTATATCCACCGTGTATGGCAAGTGACTTGGGATCAACAGATCCTCAACAAACTGCATAGCATTCATCCTTCCACTTCTCATTGGGCAGCACTATCAGAGCGAAGACTTGACATCCGCTTGACTTGACTTCGCATTGGTCATACTCGTTTTACTCATAGGCACCTTCTGTTGGGTGAAAATGGCCCAGAATGTCCTTCGTGTAAAGTGCCATATTCGGTTTATCACATTTTAATAGATTGTCCCGTTTTTAACCATCATCGCATCACCTTCTTTCATACATCTGTTTTAACCTTATCTGACTTGGTGGGGGAATCTCCCCACCAAAATCTATTTGCCTTCCTTTTTAAAATTAGATGTTTACATATGATTTGATTTGTGTGTTTCTTTGGATTTTTAATATATTATATGTATGCATGCATGCATATACATGTGTACATATATTTTTATACTTATATATTTTTTTAAAAATGACTTTTTCTTTTAACAAGTGTTTGGCGCAGCTTCGCCAAAATTGGCCCTTGCGCCATTAAAACTCACAATCATCATCATCATCAGATATTTTGATTAAATAATAACTAGTAATTTTAAATAATTTGTATATCTTGTGAAACAAAAGGCCTGAATTAAGAAAACAATTTAGATTACTAGAATTTATACAAAACAGTTCGATGTGAAAAACGAACTAAACGTTTATTCTAAAAAAACATCTACTTGCATAGTTACTTATGACACCTGGTCCACAGTCACATCATATCAAGGCCCAGGAAATTCATCATGGAGAAAGGCTAGATTTTTAAAATATGTTGTTAGCCTTAGCTTTTAGTACCATTCTCCCACTTCCCTTCCCCTTTCACCAACCTCACGAGAGGACTTGCGGCTCGACGGTGATTTACAGTACTCCCATGCCGAAAAGACACTATACACTTACAAACTTCACCGCCTTCTCCGGGATTTGAAACCAGGTCCTACGGCATTGCAGTCAGCGTCACTAACCACTATAGCAGATGGGCGGATACATTTATTTGTATTTAGACATATTAGACCAGGGGTACTCAACCTTTTTTTCTGTGGGACCGCATACATATGTCAGCTATTTCACGCGGGCTGGATACATTTAGATTATTTCACGCGAGCCACAGCATGAGGATAAATGGTGAAGGGGGTAGGAAAAATAATTTAATATCCCAAGATAACATTGGAAATTTAAAATGTGGAAAATTGATCAAAATATTATGTAACTCCTGTTTTCGTTTTATAATTATTATTTATATATATATATATATATTTATTATTATTATTTTTGTCACAAACACTAAATTAGAAGCATTTAAGAAATACTCCTTCACAATTTCTGCGTCAATAAATGGTTTCATACGATAACCAATAATATAACAAACTTCACATAGGATGTCTTAGTTACCGCTGTTATATCACCACTAACAAAACACTCTGTTGTTGTTGCAAAGGTTATTCAAGAAAGCCTGTTTATCACCTCTTGAAAGAGATCTTCGAGGAAAAGTGTCATTTAGTGATTCCTGTGTATTGATATTTTTTAAATAGAGCACTTTCGTGACAAAACAAAACATTACTGATCCCCATGTTTCTTTTTCACTACAAAATAGTTAACCTTCCATTCGGTGTGCAACGATATATTTTTTTGGAATATGTTTCAATTGCAAGATATGAAAGATAGTTGAAAAAAGTTTCACCCATAAAATTGTCGCTACTGCACTGTTGTCTGTTATTACTAACCCGTAAGCGTTCCAAATGGGAAAAGATTATCAATTCGTACCCGTACCACGCAGAGTACAAAAAGCAAAATTGATATATTTTTTTCCCTCGACAAATAATTTTCGACTAAGTTTTTAATACAATGCTCTTAAATAAGGGAATTTCTCAGAGCAATGGGCTACTTTAAAGGCTCCGTAAGCCACATGCGGTCCACAGTTGAGTTTCGCTGAATTAAACTATTATGACAAATTAATTCGCTGAATTAATCTATTAGAGTTTCTCAGTTTTCCAAAATTTTTACACACATTTGAATTTATCAGATTTGCACTATCCTTGGCAAACACATCATTGGTATCCCGATCTCGTATTGACAAAAGCCATGCGGCTAAGCAGGCATTCCCCATTATGTGAGTTTGGGATTTTATAAACCAACCGGTAAATATGATAAATGGTGTATGCATTCAATAATTTATCATATTTAACATATATAGTGTGGATAAAGAATAATCACAGGCTATTATACATAATCATCAGTTTATTATATTTACCACAACTTATATAAATAAAAATATCAAAGATTGCGAGTTCTGCAAATTAAATGTATCTTGAGAACTTTTTGGAAAATTGATTATTTATTTTGAATATTATTCTGTAAGTTACTGAAAAATTGCACTCCATAATTTGAAAAGAAAAAAAGAAAATGTTATTTACTCATGTCAATAGATTTATTAATGTTTAACGAAAAAATAACAGTTTGGATGTTTTATTAATAATTAAGGTGTCTAACTACTTACGACAACTTCTTATTTAAATGATGGATATATGCAGATTATTTTTTGTGGTTTTTAGATTTATTTAGTACATTTTGTAATGAAAAAAAAAAGGTTAAAATTATAAAGAGGAAAATAATTGATTACTACTAAAATGGAAAAAAAAAATAGCTAAAAATTGACAAAAAATTACATAAACGGGGATCCCTCTATACAAATAGTAAATGAACAAATTCTCAATTTTTCAATTTTGATGCATTACTTTGCTATTCTTTTTTTAAATGACCTTCAGGATAAGACATATTTTAATTTTTACATAAAACTAGAGCACTTTATCTTAGTTATTAAAAGAAATTGTGTAAAAAAACTTTGATTATATTCACATAAAGAACTGTAAATTTTGTAATAAAACAGTGATTTATAAGTCTGAAGGTTAAACTTCTACTGTTATACAGAACATACACAAAAAAGTTCAGCAAAATATTTTTAAAACTTTTTCAGCAATCGCTGTCCCCATTTAAGTTTTTTCGAAAAAAAACCACATTTCCATTAAAATGCAATTTAAAGTTTGACATCTTATGTAAAGTTATGGCATCTGCTTTTACTAAAACACCAGATGTTTTTGTTCTATTAAATGGAAAATAAAACCCTTGGTATTCTTATGAAGCTAATTAAATGGCCTATAGAATAAAATTATAAAAACAATTGCCAATTTTTTAAAAAAATCATGATTTTAGAGTAGTCGGATACCTTAACAACATTGCGTATTTATCCCTTATGGACAACCTGTTATCTAACAAAATGACTCCATTCAAACAGTACCCACAATGTTTATCAATTATTTTGCTTCCATATTACATGGCTTCATTCCACCAGTAATGTCCTACCAACTGAACGTCTGCCTTCTATTCATGCAGACAATACTTCCACTCCCCACATCTAATTTCCAACCTTCCCTTCCTTCTGTTTCAACTTAGGATTCGAAACCAAGCCCTAAAAATCGTGTAAGGAAAAAAGAATTTAGTAAAATCAAAAAATAGACCTGAAATAGAAATAAAAATGGCGCCCAACAAACCGCGTAAAAATGTTCCTCAACATAATTCACCAGGCGAATTTGTGATGTGGATGAATTTGTTCTACTTAATGTTCTCTTAAATTCTGGGTTATCAGAAATGAATGACCCGACTGCAAAATGAAATAATTCCCAGATGAACAAACATAAAATGATGATTAAGATGTCATTATAAAGGTAAAATTTGAAATTTTGAGTCTGTAACATCGGTTTTGTCAAATAGGTGTCAGCAACGTTGTAATTGGGAACATAAGGAGCAATGGTGTCACAGCTAGGGTTCTCGGGATCCCCTGAGTTCCTAGGAAATCATAATTTTTTGTATTTTTTCTATTCCCGAGAATCCATGGTTTCATGAAAAGATGGTTTGCTTGGACACCAAGACACTCTGGAATAGTATTTTGGCATTGCTTAAAAGATTTTTAGAAATAAAGTCAGGAATTTTAAAAACATTAATTGGCATTAAAAAAGAACATATGACAGCCAAAGTTTAGTTTGAAAGTGACTACAATTGTAGCAGTCTTAAGGCACGTAAAAATTGGCTTAGAAAAACTATGCAGTCGAAAAGCATCTTTGCTAACTGCAGAAGGTGTATTTTCCTTCGTTATTGGAGAATGGAACGAACAAAATTCCGAATTTGCGAAAATATGAAATATTCTCTAATCCAAAGAATTAATGAGAGACACAACGTTAATTTAATAGGATCAATGCAAATACCTAAATTTTGGATGGAAATATGAAACAGCTGCAGTTACTGTCGATATTTCGAGATTGCCTGGTAAAAATTGTTTGTTTAGACAAGCCCAAATGAGAGAGAGATAGGGACAAGGCTTTTCTGTGAAGAAGAGGAATCAATATCCAACCATTCGCACTCAGAAGAAGAGAGCACGGAAATTTTGAAAGAAAAACCTTTGACATATTGGATGGAAAATTGGAGAAAGCAATTTAACTCTAAAACGAAAGTTTTATATTGTTCAACCAAAAAAGATACTGGTTTCAACAAAATCATGAAACAAGAGATGCAGTTGTTCGACTCGACTTAAAACCCTTCACCAAACATTATAAAACTATGTGAGACTTTAAAAACAATTCCTCCAACGTCAGATGGCCGTGGTAGCAGAGTGGTATAGGTATTGGATCGTGGCTTGCCTTGTCACTAGTTCGAGCCCAGTATCACTAAAGACCCATCGTGTAGGGCAGAGATGCCCGTTAAATCTGTCGAGGGCTGAAACGTCCCGTTGGTGTGGTGTGGTAGTTGGGAGAGGGGGATCAAATATCAGGTGTCATCCACGTCACTTGACCATGGTTTAAAATTACGTAGTCCGTCGCCAAAAGTATTTGAGTAGCTGAACAGTGCGCCGTTAATATTCAATCAATAAGTCCTCCAATATCAGTTGAAGTCCGAGAGAGCATTTTCTGCTACCGGATTGTTTGTCTCAACAATTAGAACAAGGCTGAGTGATAAAAGTATAAATTACTTATGCTTTCTGCAATCCAATTTTAAAACTGAAAATAATCAATTTATTGTATATTTTTTATATTTCTTAGCTCATTATACAAATAAGAATTAATTTTAGAATTTATATGTATCCTTATTTTTTATAATTAGTGTTGATTTTATTTAAAAATTACAAGTTTTGAAATATTTTGAAATTTTGATGTATTCCCGGGAATTCTGGGAACGACAATTGCATTTCCGGGAATGGAAAAATCCGGGAATCGGAAACCCTAGTCGCAGCGGGAGAGATTATTTTATGTGCTCTCGTGTGCAAAAAGTCTGTTAGTAATCACAGTTCAGCATGAATTTCGGGGAAAGTACTATAGAAATGCACTGCCAGTAAGATTATAGGATGGTATAAACAGTTCCCCAGGTAACTGGATACATGTGTAAAGGCAAACGTCCAGGGCGAAAAGGTTCGCAATGATATTGTTACGAATTTTGTGTAAGTAGTGTAGATAATTTGTATTTGAGTGTTTAATGCATTTATATTATTCTATGTTATATTTATTTCATGTTAAAAGTGTACTATTCACAAGCAGTGCCGCCCCTTACGTTATAATGGCGATTCAATGAGAACTTGGCGAAATCTTGGAGGTAGAGCCAAGTTGGCATCATTTTTTGCGACCAAGTTGGCGGCCAATTTGGCGACCATGTTGGCGAGTTCGGAACCCTCTGGAATCTTCTAGAAAGTAGTAGATCTCACCACTAGTGTCACGTTCAATGACACAGCGGTTATATTTCTAGAAGTTTCTGTCGCGCATATAAAAATGATGCTCGCCGGTACGGCGAAGAGTCTTGATTAAGCTAGCGAGTAATGAGGTTTGTTTTGATTAGCAATTAGCTCGGCTGTGCTTCAGAATAATCTTTACGTACGTGTATTTTTAAACACTGTTCTTGTGTTTGATTGCTGTCGAAGGTGAGAAGACCTTCGGATATTTACCCTGTGAATATTGCTGCTGAATCCTGTATTTAAAGGATTAGATTTTCGCTACTAAATTCGCATCGCTCTTAAAAAACTGATTATTTTTGCTTTGTGATTGTTTTTTGCATAAAATCCTCGAACCCTCGGATCTACGTAACAATATTATAAGGGTGACTATAAAGGAAGTCATATTTAATGCTTGAGAAAACACATTTTACTTTACATCAAGAAATGTCACGTACGAAAAAGATTTCGTATTTCATCCTTACAATGACATCTTAACTACGACTTTCTGTTTATTCATCTGGTAATTATTTAATTTTGTAATCGGGACAATTATTTCTGTTAACCCTTTACGTTGAATATTCTCACATGACACCTATACGAGATAAAAACGTCATAAAGTAATTGTTTGTCTCTTACACACACATATACACTTTCATAGCTTTTAAATCAATATATCTTTTAACTTGTTATAAGCAATTTTAATATCTATGTTAAGTATTTTAATGAAATTGCTTTGATTTTTCACAATGCTCTTTTTTAAAATTATCTGACTTGGTGGGTTGTGCCCCATTAAAATTTGTTTGCTTTAACCTTAAGAATCGTATTTTTATATTTAATTTGGTGACTTTTTACTTTTGCTTCATAAGTGGTGTGTGTTCTTGTTAATATTTTTATATAATTTTCAATAAATTTGAAAATTTTAACAACTTTTTGGCGCAGTTTGGCTGAGTTCGACTCTTGCGCTATCAGTAAAATGTATATAACTTTTCATCTTTCTAAAGAAATCTTTCTACTTATACTCAACTTTCATGACAGATGATAAAGGTAACAACCTAACCAATCCTTTATTCTTGCCAAATGCAACAAATGTCTGCACCATCAATTAGATCGGAAAAGAAATCTTAGGGCACATCTTATTCAGCACTTGTTTGTATACCAGAAATAGTTTATTGCATACCCAGCAAATACGTGAGATTCCGTTTTGAATTGTTTCCTCAAAGGTTGTTGACGGTGAATTCTTTCCACAGGGAATACATTCCAGTAGATTAAGGGTGATTATCGTTGTAGTGATTGCAGATGTTATAGCTGTGTAGAATCGTAATGGCAGCATTAAAGGATTCCGTGAGGCAGAAATTGAAAAGAATCCAATTCAAGGCATAGATTTATATTTAGGTGAATTCGATCAGCTTTTGTGCTTCTTTTGCTCTTGCCACAAATATGGTTAGTCATTGTATTAGAGAGAGAGAGAAATGTTAGATATATAGATTCATAAACATGTTGAATAGATTTGCTGTTATTAGATTGTGAAGCCAGTGTTGATGTAAATTTTAAATTAATTGATTTTTTTAAATCTTTTCTACTCGAAAAAGTAGTAGCGAGCTTAGATATTGAGTTAGTAACGAAATCTCAGAACCTGAGGGGGACTTGAAATATTTTTTCGTGTTAAAGGCTATTGCAAAAAAACAACATATATTCATCAAAAGTTAGTTTATTAGATTACATTTTATTTACATTGATATGAATATATGCGTGTGTTTAATAAAATTCAATGAAACAAAAACATTCACAGGACCTTAATGATATTTAATATTAAATTTTTTTCAAGTTTTTTAAAAAAATCGAAACATTTATTATGTTTTGGTAAAGTAATTTAGTATTTTTCTTTGCTTTGTCTCTTTTCTTATCAAATAGACAACAAATTAAATATTCCATGTCGTCTATTTTGATATCATCCATGTTTTTATTTGCGTTAAAATTGTTGCACATACTTTTCATTCCTCATTTCAGATAAAGTGGGACCAGGAGCTGTATTTTTCATTTTATTTCGTCGCCGGAATCTGATCAATAATACTTTTTGAGCTTTGAGCAAATTCTAAAACGTCTTTGACGGCCATACATAATTGGGGACACACATTATCATCACCTACTACAATGAATTCTGCCGATGATGTAGAGTAGGACAGGCTAATAATACACACAATTTTATTCCCTGAGAGGTAAAACTTTTCGTGTTAAACAGTTTTCGTTTCTCGTTAAGAGAAAAAAAAGCTGGTAGTTTGTTGGGGCCGTTGTTTAATATTGTGTTAACCGATACTTCGTCTTAATCGTTTTCGAATTAAAATATTCCACTATATTTAAAATTATATTGATCATGTATTTTAACAAATATGATCATAGAAAACCCTTCCTCTTTATGAAAATACAAGAATTATATTCACTGCAAAAGAGTTAGTTTTTGGAATTTAATATTTTTTTTTACTTACGAATATTTAAGAATAAACAGCAAGAATCAACTAAATGTAGATTAGAAGGAATACAATGCAATAACCAACAATTTAAGTGAAAAATTGCTTAGTAATCAATAGTAGCTTTTAAAAAGGTATTTGAAATATTTTCTAATGTCGAAAAATATTAGGTTGCAAAAAATAAATCCATTATTTTTGGTAGATGGCTGTAGTGATCGATATCTCGTAAAGTATTGATCAAATAATAGCAGACATAGGCTCTTTGGAAATGTGACATTTTGCACTAAACAAATTATTTTGCTTTTTTTGTTTGATCCATTCAGTTTTGAGTTACCGAGTGTTAAAAATGGAAGTCAGCAAAGACAAAACTCGGTTCGTTTTACAGTATTTATTTTAAAAATGGTAGAAATGCTAGCCTGGTGGCTGAAATTGTGTGAATGGTGTTTATGGTTCCGATGCTGTTATAGCCAATTACGCAAAGTTTTGGATTCGTCAATTCCGTTCAGGTGTTTCCGTCATCGAAAATGTTCGATAAAATCACAGAAAAGATCGAAACTGACCGGCATGTTAGTTGTAACATCGCCCAGAAGCTAAGGATCAACCACAAAACAGTATTTAACGATTTGCTCAAAAACTTGGATTCAAAAAGAAACTTGATAGTTGGGTGCCACAACAACTAACATAAAAAAAAAACATGATTAATCGAATTTCCATCTGCGAAGCCTTGGCCAAACGGAATGAAAATTACCCATTTCTTTAGTGCATGGAGACTGGGGATGAGAAATGGGTCATAAGACAGCATTGAGCAAAACCCATAGGAGTCAAAGCTCGGAGAAGCAGTTTAAACGGTGGCCGAACCAGGAAGGTTCTAATGCGCATTTGGTGGGACTGGAAAGGAATTATTTGTTAGGAGTTGCTCCTAAATGGTCAACCACTAAATTTGGATCTCTACTATCGACAATTGAAGCATTTGAAGCTAGCGTTCGACATGAAATGTTCTGAATTGTTCAACAGAAGTTGTCTTGTGTTTCATCAGAGCAACGCCTGACCACACTCGTCTTTTATATGGCCCGCCAAAAACTCCTGGAGCTTAGTTAGGGAGATTTGATGCACCCACCATATAGTCCGAACCTGGTAGCAAGCGATTACAAGTTCTTGCATTTCAAGACTTCCTTATTGATAAGAAATTGGGATCAAGAGAAAATTAAAAAAAATATATTACTGCATATTTGATGAAAAATGGTAATCCGAAACATGAGAAATAAGGCCTTGAAGTTTACTTAAAAATAATGGATTTCTTTTTTTCAACCTAATACTCGAACATTTATACAAAAGAACTAATTTTGTCGAAAAATAAAATATCTATATTAGATAAATTACAAAGTAAATTGTTTATTTTTATTTACGATTATAATCTTATTTCGGCATTATACTTCTAGCTATTTTGTTACATCTAAAGATATATTTATTACTACCAAAATAAAATACGTTAAGTCATAATTTCAAGTAAATGATATAGTTTATTTTTTAATGCCGCTATACTTTCTCAAAATCTATCATTTTTCATTGTTAAAAATAATTAGGTATACATATTTATTGATATTTAAATTTATCCATTGTTCCTTTGTTCCAGCCTGAAAAATTACACTTTTAGAAATAAAAGGATAATTTATTATTCTTTGGGAACATAATATACATTTCTTTCTTTGCTGTGTTTCTTTTTAATATTGAATATTTTTTTCAAATGACATTTTTTAAAAACTAAAGTAGGCTTTGTTTTACCACTTTAAATGTGTTTCAGAGATTAAATTCAGCAAAGAATATCACAAAAATGTAACGCGCGCTTTATAGTTTAAAATGATTTTTATGTGTATAATCAAAAAATAAGTTTTATGTCTTTTTTTTTTGGCAATTCCATGTTACATGTTAATTACCTCGAATTTGAAAATTGTCTCTAAGTTTGTAATTTGAATTTTTTAGGATAGAATTACAATGTGCAAGGGAAAACAATAGGTAATCTAAATTTGTAATTTTAAAAAGTAAGGAGCAAAAGATTTTGTTTTAATCATCTTTTCTCAAACGGGGGGCGGGGGCATATTAAAAAGACGAAAATAAAATATTTAAAATAAGTATTAATTGGCTGAAAGGAAACAAATTAAAATAATTTTTGACATAATAAAAATTACATATTGTCACTGATATAAGATATTTATAAGTATATCAACACTGCACAAGGTTTGTGATAGTTAATTTATCAATACATTAAAAATAAATTTAATTATAACTAGAGCCGTCTAAAGCCTTGCCCTATACAAAATTTAATACTTATCTCGACAATTTGCATGATTTACAATGAAACTCGGATTGTAGAATCAGCTTGAAAGCATATTTTTATTGCATTCAATCTATCATTATTGCAGAAGGAGTGGCATGATGAAAATTCTGTTTAAAAAATTGGGTCGGACATATTGAAAGTTGGAGAAGCAATGGTTTAAATAGTTCTTAATACCACACTAGAAAATAAATTTACATCAATTTAAATGCTTAGTATATGAAAATTTTTTAATGTATTCATTATATATATATATATATATATATATATATATATATATATATATATATATATATATATATATATATATATATATATATATATATATATATAAGTTCCATATAATTAAAATTCCCGTATGGAATAGTAATTTGCATATATCAATTTACAGAAATATTTTGAATTTTTTTATTTAGAAATGATAACTTAAATACCCACAAAATAGATAAATACAATAATATAAAAAAAATTTCAATGTTGTTTAGATCATGAATACACTTTCAATTTCTTAAGAACTTATATTCATCACAAATACATTAATCGTCTTGCTACTTCCAATTCCAAAAGCACCACACAACAATAAGATTTCAAAGTCAGCATGTTAGTGGTCTTGCTGTGAAGATTATATCATAACACTCATATCACAGTTTACATTTTTTCCACACACATCTTTAACATGTTACACATTGTTGACAATCAACCAAATTAGAGCCTAGCAAATTTACATTTTTGACAATCAACCAATTCAAATTCTACCGTATTTGATTGTCGTCTTTTTTTATACCTGTCTTTGCTGGCTGGTTTAAAAGTCAGCTCAAAAGATGTGTTTATGTATTTTCGAATTTTTTAACTTGGTGAATAATTGATTTTCATTGATGGCAAGACAATTGATTCTCTTCGTAAAAGCTTTGTGAGTAAAGAAATTTTGTTAAATTATTTTTTGAAAGATACTTTTCTTATGTAATTGTTTTAGCATTTTTCTACTTTTCTTACGTAATTATTTTGTGATTTTTCTGCATTAAGAGTTTGGGAGAGTTTGTTACATAATAGTAGTGAGTGGTTTTATCATGCTCTCTGAGTTATCCATACTCTGAAGTTTTGTTTATTTTATTTTATTTGGTTTTCCTACCGAGTTGCAAAGGGGGAAGGTTGGCGCCTTCAAACTAGTTTAACCCCACTTATTCGGTCCTAAGTCCGAAATTGCTTTCTGACTCGCTAGGTTCTTTTTTTTTCTCTATAATTTTGTTCTTCATGTTCAGCTTTTATATTTTTATTACGCTATTTCTTGTTATGTTCTTTTTCTATTATTTCTTGTTTTTGATATATAATACATATTTCTTTTATATATATATATATATATATATATATATATATATATTAGTTATTAACTGAAAAATAATAACTTATTTTGAAGTTGAATCTGTCATTAAAATCTTTTTGAAGGCATCTCTATAACTGTTCAGAAAGTAATTATCTAAATATAAAGGTGTGTAATTTCAAAAAATACATATTATTGAAACTATTGCATTATTTTAAAGTACATTAATTCAACCAACTAGACATTGAATTAATGTAAACTTGATGCAAGTAAAATATAATACATGTAAAAAAAATATTCAATAAACCAACCAACACAAATTTGAGAACTCTGAATCTTACACTGTTGCAAAAATAGAAGAATTAGATATTGATACACACATTGTACAGTTTTCTTATCTGTCAACGTGTGGAAAAATCACAAAACAAAGTAAAAGTACAAAGTCCACTATAGTTTATAATATTAGATGCGGTTATTTTAACAAATATCAAGTATAGGTAAAATGTTATTTTATATTTTTTACTATTTTTTTCAAACTTTCATTTTAACACGAGGATAAAAAAACACCAATTTTGGTGTCTTGGATTTTAGAAATAGAAAACAAGGGAATTTGGTATTGATACGCTTCACATCCTTATTAATTTTAAAACCACTTACGGAAGCTTCAGCAGAAAAGCTCTTATCTCAACCATGAAAGAGTTTAATGGCTCTTGCGCCACAAACCTAAACACTCACTCACTTACTCACATTCGGACCCATCGGGAGACGTACTAGAATGTCTTCTCTTTCATCAAGATTTAGAAAATGTAGTAAGAGATTCTGGTATCAATACCACAGGAGAGAGAAATATCTTTAATAAAGCAATATAACTGTTGTCTTTTGCTGATGACATAGATATCATTTCTCGAACACCCACTGTACTAAGACCAGCGTTCTTATCTTTAGAGAAAGAGCCACCTGGATGGGACTGAGGATCAAGGAGAATAAGACCAAACACATGCCGTGCACTAAAATATATTTTAACAATTCCTACTGAAGAGTATAGTTTTGCAGTTGTTGATAATTTTTTTTCTCTTATTTAGGTTCGGAAATTAACAATAGGAACAATTGAACTTCTGAAATACAAAAGGGAATTACTATGAACAATGGCCTTAATATGGAATACGAAAATATACAAAATCAAATTTAATCCAAGAAAAAAAAAGGTTCTATTGTATAGAAGTCTTTTAAGATCAGTATTAACTTATGCATTACAAACTTAGTTCATGTCTCGAACAGATGAGAACATGATAAGTATCTACGAAAGGGAGATTTTAAGATTTATTTTTTTTGGAGGAAATCAGGAAAATGGAACGTGTCGAAGAAGATCAAATTTAGTGCCCTATCAATCATACAAAGAATCTGAGATTGCTTACTTCATCAAAATACAACGAATTAAGGGGGCAGTTCACTTTGTTAGAATGGACGAAGACCACACGACTAAGATAGACTTCAACACCCAACCAATTGGCACACGAAAAAGTGACAGGCTAAATCTTACATTGACTGATGGCCTAGAAAAGTATGCCCCAATTTTAAGAACTAAGAATTGGATAACACTAGCCGGAAGAAGGCTGCCCTGGAAAAGACTTCTTGAGAAAGCCAAGGCCAAACCTGGGCTGTCAATCGACTGAGGAAAGTAGGGAGGATTTTAGAAATGATTTTTGTTAGATTTGTGTCACGCTCTGAATCTAAATAAGAAAAGTATACTTATTTAAAAACCTCCAATGGACGGTGATAAGTGTACTTACCATAAAAAAATTTGTTGAAAATCAGTTTAATTTTATTGAATAAACTAATTGTCAGTTTTTTCCCTTTATATCAGTTTCGAAAAGATTTTAATGTACTGTCCTTCATCTTTGAAAATAATTACTCTAAAACATGGGTAAATGAAAATATGGTTAAGTAGCATGAGCCAGCTTCATCAAACAGTTAAATATGTCTGGAATCCGTTTTACACACCATGTTCTACATGCAACTGTTCCAGAACATAAAACACACACCACTTTGTCACCTCTACTTATCCAAAATTGGCTCTTGCGACATTAAACAACACACTCCCTCACTCACCTCTACTTATTATGCGATATTTCTTGGTTCACCAATATTTTAACAAACGTGTGGCGCAGTATAGCCTAATTTGGCTCTTGCGCCATTAAACACAACGCTCACTCACTCACTCATTCTTGGTTCACCAAGTTTGAAATTTTCTGTTACATTAACTATCTTGCACTTTTTTTCAGAATTAGCCATTTTAAATAATGGGAAGAAATCGTAATTATAATATAAATAACAAATGTAAACGAAATTTCTACGCTATGCGTAGACAAACTTCTCATCATTAAAATTTTCAGTTCACGACGTAACTAAGTCAAGCCAATAAGAAACGAGTGTGCTCCCCGCGGCACCGAATACCAATCACTCGCGTTTAAACGTAATGCTCCATTGTGAACTTTGTTGTTTTGAACTAAAATCCAGCCGTTTTGATTGGTGGTGTGCCCAAAATATTGAGTCGCGTGCCACCAATGGCATGCGTGTCATTGGTTCGTCTTTCCTGTCCTATAACAAGGTATTTCAAAAATTACTTAATTGTAATGCCATGTTACCAATTATAGTTTAATTGTGATATATACTGAATAAAGACAGAGCAAACAATAAAATGCAAGATGAGGATGCTAAAAATGCTACTCAAAGAAAAAACTTTTAATACGAAATATCGGTTAAGGCGAAGTAATACAACTGTCCTGACCAATTGCTAAATATTTCAATGTTTTTTTTCTCCTAACATGAAACGAAAATCACTTAACACGAAAACATTTCCCTTCTAGAAATGAACAAAATACGGAAAACACCAGTTTAAAAAGGAAAAATAAGAGGAAGGGTTGAGAAAGTTTATGTATTATTAAACTGTCCCACCACACACATAGGAATAATTCGTTGCAGTAGGAGATGATAATGTGTGTACTGCCCCAATTATGGTTGACAAAATTATTTTGGACCTCATTCAAAGCTCAAATTAAATGTCATTGATGCCGATTTCGATGGAAAAAAAATGAAATGAATACTTCAGCTTCTGTTCTCATGGCATCCTAATTGAGGAACATCACGAAAATTATGTCCAGTTATTTATACGCTCTTCCACTTGTGAAATGAATAGCGGACAACATTGAAATATTTGTTAATAATTTGTTGCTAAAATTTCCATGCAAAGAAAAATATATATATCTGATTATTCTCCAAAAACTCAATAAATGTTTGGTTTTCTTTAAAAAACTTGAAAAATTTTGTATTAAATTTCATGTAGTTCTTGTGAATATTTTTATTTCATTCATTTTTATGAAATGCATACACATATATGTAAGTCAAATATACTCTAAAAAACTTTCGATTTAATATATGTTTTTTTATTGAATAATCCTTTAACAC
This sequence comes from Trichonephila clavipes, assembly GCA_019973935.1. Taxonomy (NCBI): domain Eukaryota; kingdom Metazoa; phylum Arthropoda; class Arachnida; order Araneae; family Nephilidae; genus Trichonephila; species Trichonephila clavipes. The sequence goes on along the minus strand of BMAU01020353.1, from coordinate 161,469 downwards.
GAAAAAATATTTCAATTTAGCTCATTTTCGTGTTTTGTATTTATTTTTTTTACCTACATGTAAAAAAAAAACTAATATTTTATATATACAGTGGTGGCCAAAATTGCAGACACTTTTTAAAATAATTTTGTTTTTTTTTAATTTTGTATTGCATCGTAAACTTTTCTAAGAAAATTTAATACTAAATTCAGTAGAAAAAACAAGACTCAAATATTGGCACCGCAAAAAAGTTATTCTGCAATAACTGCCTATATATACATTAGATACTGATGATAGCAGTGAGTTATTAAAGCTTAGTGAGTTTGCCTTTATTCATTATTACAGCTTCACATCGATGTTCATTGAGCTGAAAATAGTTTTAATCTATCTCTTCCTTCGTTATTACATGATGCCAGGAAGAAATTATATCCTCAATTAGCTCATTTTTATTTCATGGGTATCGCATTCAGTCATTTTTAGCTGAATGAAACATCGATGTGAAGCTGTGATAATGAATAAAGGCAAACGCACTAAGCCGTGATTACTCCCTGCTATCATCAGTATATATATATATATATATATATATATATATATATATATATATATATATATATATATATATATATATATATATAATGTATGTTGACTATTATTGCAGCATAGATTTATTTGCGTTGCAAACATTTGAAAATTTTTGTAATGAATTCAGTATTAAATTCTCTTTAAAATGAGATATAAAATGCTTTGTATTTTGTGCAATGTAAAATTTTCTATAAGCATACAAATTTAAGAAACGTATCAATTTTAAAAAGTGTCCACAATTTTGACCACAACTGCATATATATATATATATATATATATATATATATATATATATATATATATATATATATATATATATGCAGTTGTGGTAAAAAATTGTGGACACTTTTTAAAATTGATACGTTTCTTATATATATATTCAGTACATTTAAACTACTACATTTAAATCTGGAATAATACTTTGACATTTAACTACCAAATCCTCTCGTTTGATCTTTAAGTTTAAGCGTTTGATTATCATAACTTTTAAGAAGAATGTGTTAAATTTATAGATCTCCATAATTTTCCGAAAGGGTGATCAGAAGGGAATAACTCTTTTCAATATTTAAAATGCATTTGAATAATTATTAATAAGCTCTAAAAGACTAGTTAATCAAAAATCCTTTTAAAGATGGGATTTTGAGTTTTATATTTTAAAACTGACTCACACATTCGCAAAATTAATCTCAATATTTGTGGACAGGAGCATTAATATTATTCAAAGTTTACTAAAATCCTTTTTGGTTGAAGAATCGGAAATTGAGGTAATTTACATCGCCTCTGAGGGTTTAATTTAATGAAGAATTTTCTAACCGTCCGGTAATTTTTGATGGAAAGGAACATAAATTAAATAAAAATATTATGGAATGTAGATGAAATATAGTTGTGAAGTTAGTCGGTGCAAGTTAACATTTGCTTGAATGCCCAATTTTACTGTTTTAAAGGAAGGCTTGCTCTGTAAGAGTTTTACAAATTTAACTGAATTTATAATGAAGATAAATGTTACCTTATGAACTTCTTTCTAATTAGCTCGCCTTAATTTGTCTCAATGACCTATTTTTCTATTCTTAATGATACATGGTATATATTATTTATTTAATGCGGTTATGTACTTTCTATTAATGTTATTTATTTCTTTAGAAATTAATATAAATTATATTTAAAAAATATAATCCATGAGGCTGATGCCATAAATATCATTTTTATTTTAGTGTTATTCAGGGAGCAATTATTTTACATAATGTATTAAATATAATTATACACTATTCATTACTTAAGGTATCAGACTAAGTTCGAAACCATTATTTTACAAAAACGTATAAATGAACTATTAATACAATATATGAATGGAGGGGGTCCGGACTCGAGCCTCCGCCCTCTTTGTGCTCCACTGACTAGTGCTTTTTGCTAAACTTTCTCAACTCTGCCTCATTAAAATATGAATAATTTCACTTCTACAAGTAAATGATATTGTTACGTAGAACCGGGTTCATGGTTGTTATGCAAAACAATCACAAAGAAAATTCAACAGTTCTTTAAGAGATATGCGAAATTATTTTAAAAATTCCAATCTTTTAAATACAGGATTCAGCGGCAATATTCACAGGGTAAATATCCGAAAGTCTTCGCACCTTCAACAGCAATCAAACACAATAATCAATGTTTAAAGTAAAGATTATTCGCAAGCACAGCCGAGTTAATCGCTAGTCAAAACAATGTTCATTATTCGCTGGTTAAAATCAGTGGAGATTCAGAAATCCACCACTAGAGAGCTGGAGGAATCGAAACCGAAACTTTTGGACCACTCCTTCACGGGAGGACAATTCGCCATTTCTTTTTGATGTCATGACTATGCGATTGGCTTTCTGCCCTTCATGCCTAAGCGCAAGATGAACTCCATTCATTCTAAACTATAATCTTTAGTCAATTATTATTCGCAATCTAAATGTAACAATATCTGATTTGTACCGCCATATGTGAGCGTAGAATATCGATTAAATTGAAAACTGGAAGAGGTGAGTCCTTTCTTTTGTTGAATTCCTTTTGTATGAAAATTCTTGATGTGTACTATTCTATATTTAAGTCTAATCGTTTAAAAACAAAATTCTTAACTCTAATTCTAATCTAATCTAACATACAATCAGACTGACCGCCGTTGAAGCTGAAGCTGAACATCATTGGGAAACTTTCCGTCCCATGCTACTGTATTTGGGCTCTGACGTTGATGGGCCTTGATTGAGCAGCGTGTCCTGATTGGTGGACGTGGAAGGAGAGCATCTTCATCTATAGGCGCGACTGAAATTTCCAGAAATATAATTGCTCGTGTCATTGAGCGTGACATTAGTGGTGAGATTCACTACTTTCTAGAAGCCTCCAGAGGGTTCCGATCTCACCCACATGGTCGCCAAAAATGATGCCAACATAGTTTTATCGCCAAGATTTCTACAAGTTCTCATGGACTTGCCACTATAACGAAAAAGGCGGCATTACCTGTGAATGGTACAATTTTAACATCAAATAAACATAACATAGAATAATATAAATGCATTAAACATCCAAATATAAATTATATGCACAATTTATACACAAAATTCGTAACAATATAATAGATTGGGAAAAAAGAAATACATTATTTTTACGGTAGATGGCTGTATTGTCGATATCTCGTGAAGTATCAATCACACAATTTCAAATTTATGCTCGTTGTCAAGGTAATAGTTTACACTAAAAAAAATCTTTCATTTTTTTCTTTGGTCCCTTCAGTTGTGAGTTACAGTGTGTTAAAGTTGGGAGTCAACAAAGAGAAAATTCGGTATATTTTACAGTTTTTGTTTGATATAGGCGAAAATGCGAGCTACGTGGCTGAAATTGTAAATGGTGTTTATGGTGTCGATACTGTAACAGCTAGTTACGTACAATTTAGGTTTCGTCAATTCTGTTCAGGCATTTTTGATTTTAAAGATGCACCTCACACAGACAGGTCCGTCGTCGAAAATGTTGATAACATCACAGAAATAATTGAAGTTGATTGGCCTGTTAGTAGTCGTAGCATCGCCCAGGAGCTAAAGATTGACCATAAAACTGTTTTAAACCATTTTCGCAAAGTTGGATTCAAAAAGAAGCTCGATGTTTGGGTGCCACACCAATTAACACCAAAAAACGTGATGGATCAAATTCCCATCTACGAAACCTTGGCCAAATGGAACAAAATTGGCCCATTTCTTAAACGAATGGTGACTGGGGATGAGAAATGGGTCACACAAGACAATATTGTGCGAAAACGATCGTGGTCAAAGAACAGTAAAGCAGCTCAAACGGTACCCAAACTAGGACTAACGGCCAGGAAAGTTCTACTATGTATTTGGTGAGACTGGAATGGAATAATTTATTATGAGTTGCATCCGTTGGGCCAAACACTTAATTCAGATATCTACTGTCAACAACTGGATCATTTGAAGCTAGAGATTGACCAGAAACGGCCAGAATTGGCCAACAGAAGAGGTTTTGTTTTCCATCAGGACAACGCCAGGCCACATACGTCTATAGTGACTCGCCAGTAACTCTGGGAGATTCGTTGGGAAGTTTTAATATATCCACCATATAGTCCGAACCTGGCACCAAGTGATTACTACTTCTTCCTGGCATTGCAAAACTTCCTGAGTGACAAGAAATTTGGATTAAGAGAAGGTTGTGAAAATCGATTACTAGATTTTTTCGCCTATAAGAACCAAGTCTTCTATTAGAGAGGCGTTATGAAACTACCTATGAAAAATGGCAATACGTTATACAACGAAATGGTGCAAATTTGACCCAAATCGGACAATCCTAAGCATGTTAAATGAAGTCTTGAATTTCATGCAAAAATAATGGATTTCTTTTTCCCCAACCAAATATTTAAAAAAACCTAGTTCATACTTTGTAGACATATCTTAACTTTTCTTAATCAAAGTGATGTATAGCTGTATAGAAGCATTTTGCATAAAAGCGGAATACTTTGAAAATGTTAGTTTTTCTTCGTCCTTTGCCAAAAAATTATATTTAAATAATAGTTGGTGTAATCATACCCTTAAAACAATTGTATATGTATATTCTAATTCAGATAACCCCTCGGGGGAGCCTGTAACCCCTAGAGGGCGCGTCCCCAGGTGGCGGATAGGTGAACGCCTCCGTTGGTTTCCAATGGGTGGTAGAAGGGAAATAAAATACCTTCCGTGGACCAACAGGTAGAAGTCCAACCTCCTGGAGGATATGGCACCTTTTTCCATGAATAGTGCAATATTGAGTGATTCAGATAATGTTACCGCGTTCGGGGTAGCCGACGCGCCACGGGTTGAAGTCCGGGCCCATGGCGAGAAGTATGCTACGAGGACCCTAAACATTTTGCAGTTGAATATTAATGGTACCCAGAGAAAGATTGAGGAGCTCACTGAGATCCTCAACGTAAATAAGGTACATATTGCGTGTCTACAAGAGACCAAGCTTAACCCAAATCTGAAGCTAAAAATCAAAGGCTTTACTACTTTGCGAAAAGACAGAAAAGACCGGGCAGGTGGCGGCCTTGCTTTCCTTGTTAAATCAGCAGACATAAAATTTAGAGAAATCATAATGCCACCAACTACAGATTACGATGAGAACAGCACGGAAGTACAAGCAATCACTGTACTCCTACCGCAGCAGGAAGTAACAATCATTAATACCTACCATCCAGACAACTCTGACATCAACTTAGATCTCCTTAACACGCTTTTGGACATAAAATCGGACACAAAAATTCTTTTAGGAGACCTAAATGCCAAGAGCCCATCTTGGGGGTCCAGGACTCTAGACTTGAAAGGCTCACAGATTGAAGACCTGCTCTGTGACAACGATCTCTCCATACTAAATGACAAGAGAAGTACCTACCTCTCCAAAACCAACGGCACAACATCAGCCCTTGACATCACGGCCATTAACCACCAAACAGCAAGTCAAGCGACATGGAAGATTCTAAAAAGTGCTATTAGCGATCATTTCCCTATTATAACTTCGATAAATCAAAGAGTTGATGGCACCATCCAAAGCAAAAGATCCTGGAACTTTCGGAAAGCAAACTGGAGAAAATTCACCTCTGAACTTGAAATGCTCTGCTCCCTTTCTTCGCCACACACCCTCGACGAGAGACTACGGTCCTTTGCTTCGCATATTAATGCTGCTGCAAAACGTTCTATCCCTAGGGTCAAAAGAAGAAATGACTGGGTCCCGTTTTGGAAAGACACCAACATAGAGAACTTAATTAACGAACGTGACAAACTAAGTACAGAACTTCAGAAGAATAATACTGAAACAAACAGAATAAGATTCACGAACCTTTGTCACGAAGTTGAAGAGGTTATTTCCTCCTGCAAGCGTAATAAATGGACTGAATTCTGTGAAACTTTAGATCCCCAAAAAATATCTCAGCATTGGAAAGTCATCAAAACTCTTAATAATCAATCAACACACCAAAAATCAGACATTCCTACTAATATCATATCATCCTCTGGAAGAGATGCAGCCACAAATAAGGAAACTGCTTCCCTGCTAGCAAAGCACTATGAAAACAAAAGCAAGTTAACTTTCAACGCAAATGACAGGAAACTGCTGCGTACCTACAGGAAAACCATCCAAGACTCAAAAAGATATAACCATAAAAATATCTTCACCATACCATTCTTAATGGAAGAGCTAGAAGCTGCCATTGCTAAAATGAATCCCGGCAAAGCCCCTGGCCCGGATGTTATTTTTGGCCGCATGGTCCAACACTTTGAAATCTTGCAAAAAAAAAGAACTATTGGAAATTTTTAACCTTTCATGGGCTACTGGCAAATTGCCCAAAATCTGAAACTTTCCACCGTCATTCCAATTTTGAAACCAAACAAGAATGCTTCAGAGTGCAAAAACTATAGGCCAATTTCCCTCACTAGCACCCTCTGCAAGCTCATGGAACGGATTATTCACCGTAGGCTTATGAACTGGCTCATCGAAAACAAAAAAGCTTCTCTTCTATCAAACAGCTTTCCGAACCCATCATAGTACTACCGACCAGCTCTTTTACCTGAACCAGTCGATAATTGATGGTTTTCAAGAAAAAACCTCACAAGAAAACTTTAGCAGTATTTTTGGACATCTCAGCAGCATTTGATAGAGTTTGGCGTCAAAAACTGGTCCATACTATCCAAGGCACCGGAATTAATGGCAAAGCGTTATTATGGATAAATGATTTTCTCAGAGGAAGAAAATTTTCCGTTAGATTTAACGGGGCACTTTCAGAATCTCGCAGAATGTGGGCTGGAGTTCCTCAAGGCTCTGTCTTAAGCCCCTTGCTCTTTCTCATCTTTATGAACACCATCCACCATCATATTCACCCAGACACAAATATCGCCTGCTACGCTGATGATATTGCTATATGGCACTCACACAATGACATTACAGAATCGGAAAAGGCCCTAAACACAACACTGAAAGGTATTGCTGAATGGGCAGAGAATCTTAAATTAACCATCAACGCAGACAAAACAAACTACTGCATCTTCTCTACCGATAGACGACACAGAAGCAGTTTTAATGCTAATATTAAAATACAGAACTCTCAAATCAAAAAGTCGACCTTCCCACCTATCTTGGAGTAACCTTAGATCCTGAACTCCGCTTTTCAAAGTACATCGAACAAACTACCAACAAAGCTCTTGGAAAACTGAATATTCTTCGAAAGCTATGCGGAACTTCTTGGGGCTCAAGACCTCAAACCCTAAAAAGCACTTTCTGCACTGTTATCAGACCGGTTTTAGAATATGCGACCCCAATTTGGACTCCGGCCTCTATTTCTGTTAAGCGGAAACTTGATTCTGTACAACACAGAGCTGCCAAAATTATTATTGGAGCAGTGTCATCAACCAATAATGAAAAGGCCGAACAAGAATGCGGCTTGCCTCCGCTAGAAAGCAGGCGCAAACTTGCCACTATCAAGTTCACTAATAAACTACGCTCATATGGTTTGGACCATATCTCTAGAAGAGTTTTTGATAAATGGAAGCATTCTACAAGGCTCAAAAGATCTTCGACTCTCCAACTTGATAGTGAATTCAGAAAAGAACTCAATTTGGATCATTCCTCCTTAGAGTTCCTTCAGGAGCCCCTCATTCCAAAAAAAAAACCCACCAAAGAATACCTGTTTCAATTGGAATTGCTGCAGCCATGTTCCAAAAAAGAAGACCCTGTAACTCTCAGACAAAAGGACTGGAAACGATAGCAATACTCTCTCAAGATAACTTTGCAATCGCCTACACTGATGGTTCCTCAGACAGATCCCTCAGCAATGGAGGTGCCGGAATCATCTTCCTCCTCCCAGATGGTAATAACTACAAACACAAAATTAACACAGGCATAATCGCCTCAAACTTCACAAGTGAACTCGTGGCAATTAGAGAGGCCCTTTTATTATATCAACAAAACCCACATGTTATTGATTCTACAGAAGGATTAGTAATCTTCTCAGATTCTAAATCAGCTATAGAAGCCATAAGAAACGGAGAGACTAACATCTCCTGTGATATTATTACCCTTCTAGAACAGCTGCACAACAAAAGAAAATCCTGTATCCTGCAATGGATACCCGCACATGTCAACATTGAGGGTAATGAATGTGCAGATAGCCTCGCCAAAGAAGCTAGAGACATCGAACATAAGTGCACCACCATCACACTTGATGATGCTAATGCAGTAGCCAAACATAGAATTATGAATCACACTTTTAAAAAACCCCTAGTTACGGAATTTGACTGTCCCCGAAATATAACATCCACAATTGCCAGATTGAGAACTGAACACCTTAAGGGCATGAAGATTCACCCAGGCAAGACAAGATCATATGTTCAATGCAAACACTGCCCAGATCTTCAATTGACGCCCAATCACATCTTGGAATGCCCAACCGTCGCAACAAAGTTACTAAAAATGGGAATGGTCCCTCTGAGGGACTCTTTGTGGGAACTCCTGTACAGCCCTGATGCTCCCAGAATAGCAGAGGCAGTGATCAAGACTTTCGACGGAATCTAGTGATATCTACTGCATTTATTCATGGACACGAGAACAACAACAACAACAATTCAGATAACACTACATATGAAAACTATATCGGAATTAGTCATAATATCCCACTAAAGTGCTTGTAAGTATTTTAAAATAAGTGAAAAAACCTACGCTTTCAATGGTAAAATGACTTATTGACGCCTCCTTTCCGGTATAGTGACGTTGACGGTTGTGCTGTAGAGCGTGATTTCAAATCCCGGAGAGGGCATGGGTATTTGTAAATGCGTAGTTCCTTCGCGGTATGGTTGGCACTCTAAAGACCTTATCACACGTATACGCGTATTCGGAGCAATTTTCTTTGAAAGCAACCATTCTGAGCTATTTCTACCTAGTTGCCATAACAACGGCCCCGAAGAACTGTTTTCTAGTAAACTAAAATAATTGATCCAAATAAAAAGTGCTAAAATTTCAGCCAATAGGGGTTCTTAGGCTCTCTACATCATAAACAAGATGGCTGCCTAGGCTTCGTCAAACGCATCAGGAATGACTCACAATGTTTTAATGGTGCATAATACTTTAATGGCAAAACAAATTTTAAACATAATGATGCTCCATTTTTGTATACGACTGTCAACAAAAGCTTGAGCGGAATAAAAGAAATAATATTGGATGTTCAATTTCGGAAGCAGAAAAATTGGCGAGTAATTTTTCAATGGGAGTAGCTGACGTAAGAATGTATTATTTTGCTTATGATAACTTTTCACCTTCACAGCTTCTTGAAAAATTTCCCGAAATGGTTCATCAAAATACGCGTGTGTGAGAAGGACTTAAATGTTTATCGAACTAGAAATCCTCTGGTTGGTGGAAAACTAAGACATATAGGAGGCCCCTGACCACCACAGGGTTTCTCTTTCAAAATTGGAGATGAACCGAGCAAATAGTACTGACACCTGCATGGTGCTCAAAGCTACGGATAACGACAGGTGTACAGCTAGCCCCTTGTTGCGATGAATTTCGTGGGCCTTAATCTGATGGAATTGTTGATCGGTTGGGATAAGTAACAGTTACTTATGAAATTTAGAAGCATGGATTCTTGTCAGCAAAATTATTATTTTGAATAATGATAAGAATTAGATCTAATAAAAAAGAGCCTAAATGGCAACTGAAATAGAAATTATGATAAAAAAAACATTAAATAAACGGAATGCGAAAAGAATCTCTGCTAATATTGCTGTTAATCATAAATATTATTATTTCTAAATGATTTCGTACATTTAATTACTCATATTGTGCTATTGAAAAAAATACTTTTTAATGATTTGCTTATCTGCACCATTACTAGGCATAAATAAATAATATTTAACAGATATAGTAAGTTAAATATAATGAGAACACTTATATAGATATTAAATTTTATGATGAATTATTAAATAATGATAAAATACTTAGCTATTCACTACTTTAATTATTTTCACATAACTTATTACATAAAAAATGCTAAGTATATAGACATTTCTTCCACCGAATTCTTTTTCTAATCCAATAATTTTGCTATTTATTCTTAATAGGCGGAAAACGTATATGCCTCCTTAGTTGGGTCATCAGATTTCCTTTAGTACCTGTCCACCACAGTGCTCGCAGGTCAACAAGCTATGATTATATAAGGCCGAAGCGGAGACGGGTAAAAAGGAAAGAAAAGAAAAAATAGAGCAAAACTTTTTCGTCGGGCGATCGCATGAAAGAGACATCGTCCATTGGCAAACGATGATGGAGTAAATAAACAAGACTATGCCAAACCTTGATTTTTCTCCGCCTCCATTAATGGTCATACTTTTTGGAACTGGATGGTTTTTTTGCCTATTATTTTTTCCACTTTTCTTATTCTTTCTGTATTTCAGTCAGCGCCGGCTCTAGCAGTTTTTCCGCCCCGGACAAAAATGGAAAATGCCGCCGCCCCTCTCAAGAAAGCAAAAAATTTATAATTTAAAATTTTTCACATAGATGCACACCTATAAACCTTGAATAACGAAACAAAAGGCAGCTTAACTATATATATATATATATATATATATATATATATATATATATATATATATATATATAATTTTATATCTTACAAAATACAAAATAATTCCAAATTAAGATCATCATTATCTGTTATTTTTCAAACGAGTAAAATGTAAAAGAAGGAATTGCCCATTCCAGCAGGCCAATTTCTTCAAAAAAGAATTAACTGGTGGTTGGGATCACAAGCGTTTATTTAAACGTATAGTAACTACACCCAAATCTAAAACAAAACGTTTTCTGTGGCGTCTTCTGACCAAAAATTTATTGCCCCTATCCCCTTTTGAATAGCTGACACCAAACTTCGATAGGTGAAAAAAATGTCCATTGTGATCCCACTCCAAGATGGGGAGAAAGATATTAGTGAAGGATGTGTAAAAATATCAAATTTCATTATTTAAGATCTATTCCTGCCTCGAACCCTTAAAGCTTCAACATTAAAGAAAACTGACATTAAACACACAGAGTACAAAATAAAGAAAATAAAATACATTATATATATATATATATATATATATATATATATATATATGATTCAAATCCAAATGCCGCCCTTAAAATTTGCTGCTCCGGGCAGGTATCCGGTTTGTCCGGCCCTTGATCCACTCCTGTTTCAGTGTAAGAATTAGTAGTTTCAGTGTAAGGGATTCACCCATGTGTTGGCTTGTTTTTAAGCATTCTTAGGAATTTTGTTTGACGACCAGTAAAAAAAATAGAACGTTATTGTTTTATATTTCTTTACATGTGTTTTAAGAGTATGTATATACATCTTTAGCAAAAAATATCCAATAGAACGTGAGTTTAGTGCTTTGGACACACCCGCCTCGGAAAAATGGATGCTCACTTTCTTCACCATTCCAGCTGGTTGAATTATTTGAAATGACAAAATAATAAATAAATAATTTTATTCTGGAGCTGAAATGCACATAATGGACTATACTCATTTGAAAATATGAAAAATTGCACTTTTGGTAAACTTCTGGAGAAAAGGTTTGGAATTTCGTGTGGTTTTTTTGCTATGTTTTTGTAACAAAAAATAGAAATATTTTGAATTTTGAAATGATCGTAGTCCATTTGGCACATATATATGTGCTGAGTATACCCTATAAATTTGAAGTTATTCGGTCAAACCGTTCTTGAGATATGAAGAAGGAAAGTTTGATAAACACATTTTTGAGAAAAACGCGTTGAAAATTTCAAGTCCGATTAAGAATTCACAGGACTCTTAACATACAAAAAATACAACCTTCTTCTTAGCAATAAAACGAAACAATAATATAAAATTTTTATCACAAGATAATCATATATATATATATACATTTTTTTTCTCAAAATTTCAGAGAAATTGAGAAAATTTTTTAAAAGTTATAAAGAAATAAAAATTGGATAATTTTTCAAAAATATGAAAGTTAGTATTTCACACCACGAAGGATTCTTAAGTACAAAATGAATCAAAATTTACAAAACTAATTTTACTTGGTATACAAATGTTTACTTTTGAAGTTATACACACTTTTAAGAAATTTAGAGAAAAAAAAAATTAATACAATTAAAACGAAAATTTTAAAATTTATAGAAACAAATTAATTAAAATTCAAATAAGGAAGACTTTTAATTTTTTTTCGAAGATTGATTTATAAGTTATGAAGAGAGCCTTATTGAGAACACGTATTTAAAATTTCACATTGATACCATAAATATTTTCTGAGAAATCGTGCGCGGAAGCTAAATTTTTTTGTTTTGCAAAAAATGAAATTAAAGATAAGAAAAAGAGAGGGTTTTCGTTTAAGTTTCAATACTTATTTCTCAATAACTTCGAAAGCTTTCATAGTATCAACACAATTTTGGTACCAAAATGCACAGAAATATTGAGGGTGTAGCATATCTTTTTTTGAAAATTTATTGAAAAGTTTGCAATTTAAGAGTCCTATGAGTTCTTAAAACAATGAAAATCTTAGCTCTCCGAATAGCTGCTCGTATAACACCTGCTTCTTTACACAGATTTCGAATTTTTTAAAAAAAATCACTTTATCATCGTATTATAGACATGTTAAGAAAACAATTTATGAAAAAAATTGATTTTTGGAACCCATCACACATGGTTGAACCCTCTTAAAAATAAAAAGAAACAAGCATAGGAAAAAAAATTAGACTGAAACGTAGATCGAAATACTGCTTATTTAAATGAAATTAAAGGGTTGTACTTCAAGAGGTATACTACACTTTTCTAAGGCTTGGAATAATACCTCGAATAAGGGACTTCAAAACAAAAAAATATTGCATATGTACATTTTGGGTTTCTTCGTAAAAAAGAGGTGGGCGTTATACTGTGAATATACATAAAAATATAAGAATGTCGTTTGAAAGTATAGATGCACGTTATACGCCGGATTTTACAGTATTTTTCCATTATATATGAGTCATGCTCAGAAAAAAAAAAGGTTACACGCCGCAGCATTTGTAAATTACATATTGTGGAGGAATTTTGTTTCCCCAGATTGGAGACAAATCTCGTCACTTGTCATGCAGTTGGTTTGCGGGGAGGTAGTGAAAGTGCCCTGATGGCTCAGGACAATTGAAATAGCACGACGCGTAGGAAAAAAATAAAAATTCGGACATTTTTTCCCGAGTCCCCACTCCTAAAAACTCTCAGAAATGCAAAATTAAAGGTTAAGTAAGGAAAGAATGACGTCATTCAACACCCCTCGTCCGTCGACAAATTATCCGCGTCTTCCGTACTGTTTGGCAAAGAATTCAAGTACGCCCGATCCAACAATTCGGAGTTTACAGGTAAAAGGGGAATCCCCTAATCGAGAACTCACCTGGATAAACGGGATTTTTAGAATAACTCGTGAACCGTCAAGACTATCCTAACAAAATGTGCATTTTCGGAAAGATCTTGTACGGAGCATTCCGAAAATATAAAATTTTAGGTTCCAGTCCCGAGGGGAGAACCCCCAGCCGGGCCAAAAGGCCAAACCGAAACTAGCCCGTAATTCAAGAACTATCAAGTCGATGCGTAAAAGAATGACATATTCGGCATGCTCTGATCAAGTAGTTCCAGAAAATATATTCGTTTTCCTCTGTTACCCCAAGGGGGATCCTGAGATTGGTGGGCCCCGGCGCCCGCGGGCCGACCCGTTACTTCGTCGTTTACGGGACTTTCCGCACAAAAAAAATACCACGCGTACGTCTTGTCGTGACGAGAATCGTATTCAGTTTTCTAAGCTCTCGGTCGAAAGGGGGCCCTCCCAGGGCTCCTGGAAGAACTGTTTATAGAGAATACAGTTTTCGGGGACCCATAACTCGAGAACTATCGGGACGACCCGTAAAAGTACATTATATTCGGAATGCTCTTGTCGAGCACGTTCGGAAAATCGTTTTTGTTTGTGTCTCTCAGGGGCTCCCCGTGGATCGGTGGGCCCCCGAAAAAAAGAATTTCCAATATAAAAAATAAATAGCCAATTGTTTTTTAATAAAAAAAGTTTATGGTGAAGAAGCAATGGGAAGACAACATGTAGCGAAATGGTATCAATCTTTTCAATCAGGCCAATAGGTTTTCGAAAACCGCAGTAAGGTAATGAGCGACCGGCCAAGTTCTTCAAGGTACAAATTGAAGAAATAATTCTAAATGGTCAAAGGGTAACTTTGACTGAAATCTCGTCATTGTTGGGACTGAGCTATGTTAGTGTGCAGCATATCGTTTCTGTGCTGCGGTTTTATGTGTTGCTGTATTCAAAGACAGTGATGTGAAAACATCCACCGAGATCTGGCTCAATGGACAGGGACCTGGTTTTTACGAAGTCAGTTTAATCAAGTTGGTTCTGCGTTCTGATAAATGCTTATGTAGAGTTGATGATTATGAAGAAATGTGATTAGTACGTATGCCTATTAATTTCCTTTTGTATTTTATGTCTATTGTTAAAAAAAATATTTCTTTATTCGACTCGTAACTTTCTTTTTTAATCACCCTTCGTATTAATATATCTGGTACAATTTTTTTTCGTAAAATTTTAACTTGTTTCTTATAGACACGCTTATTATTAATGAAAGAAAAATAATAGTGACCAACAATGTTTGGAATCCTGATTTTGATAAAGAGTGATACTCATTGTGAGTTGAATTAGAATATACGTATAAAATGGTCTTATGGATATTATTACAAAAAAAACTTAGTTTAATAAAATATTTTTAGTATTATTATTATTCAAAGTATTGTTATATATTTAATATAAAACAGTTTTTCATAAAAGGAGAATATTTTGAAAGTAAGCAATTATTCATCTTTTGCTGAATAATTGGATTAAAATAATTTTTTCTTGCAATAATAATCTTAAAACAAATTTCATTTATGTATTCTAATTCAACTGAAACTATTTATAAAAACAATGCTCATTTATCCGCTTCTTCAAAACTAAGTTTCGAGCCGTAGTCAATTGTGTATATTTTATATATATTGCAATATCTTTACATTTGAAGGTTATCACTCAAAGTTAAAAACTTAGAAGAATTTGTAACATATAAATATATTAAGGATTATTTCTGTTTTAAGCATATCGAAAAAAATATTTTATGTGAAAATCCAGTAAGCACTAAAAGCTTTCTACTTTGAAACTTTTGATCTTAGACATGTCAAACATGAGTTAAATGCTCTATTCTTGCCTATTTTCACCCCAATGTTATGGACTTTAATTTCAAACTATATTTTACCATTTCAACATTTAATTTTAACTATTTGTTCGATTAAAATTGTTTAATAACAACATTAATCATGGAAAATGTTATTTTATGCTAAATGTTGCATTGTATAATCAAATGTTTAGATTCAATATAAATTATATCTTGTTTTATGCACACACTAGTTTGGGTCCATGAAAGTCTTAAGTTCTCCTGTTATTTCATTTAACGTTTTGTAAAATAATTTTATTACCTGAAATGATTAGCATTTTTTTACAACATAAGTAATTAATCGATTTGTTTATATAAAGAAAAATGAAATAGAACAATAACTCAACTCTTAGGTCAATTTTCTTTCAGAGTACTAAGAAATCGCGAAATTTATAAGGTCAATATGAATAAAATTTTAAATTTCATTGCAAAATAAGTATTTCTGAAATTGAAATTTGTAATACTTATGATTTTTTTAGTTTTCTTTTTTTTTTCTTTATTTTTATATAGAACAGTAAACAACTAAATTAAAAATACTTATTTGACCAAAAATGGCGGAACCTTGGATGACTCGTCATTCGCTGCCACCACAAAATAAATGGCGAGGAAGACGATGGCTATTTCATGTCGCAGACACTGTCCATTCCAAAGGGCTGGGCAACAGACACCCTATACCCATGTGTTGCTTCGGAAAGGGTAAATACGAAGAAACAACATCAAGGAGGGGGGGAAAAACAAGAAACACAAGAATGAAAAAGGAGATACCTGCTTGGGATTATAGTCGGAAGTGAGGAATGGTGTTTACCCCCTTTTTACGACACGTGATCAACGTTTAGGTTCATGTTTTCTTACCCTTTTTTTTCTCTGCACCTTCTTTGGTCTTTATTCCGGTGTTTCTTCTGGATATTGTCTCGGAATTGCTGGTATTTACGAGTTCCGGGAAAAAATTGTTTGGTCCTACCCTCTACCACCCTTGGAATGTTTAGGAAGGTTCGAAAAGTCAAGGCCATTTCGTTCCAAATAGGCCCAAAGGAGCTGTGTCGTCTCGGGAAAAAATGTTACGGTTTTGTTGTCTGGGTGCTAGCATTAAATCGATTGAAGTGTTAAATTTTATGTTGTATTCGTAAAAAGAGAGAAAAATATCTGAAGAAATACAAAGGACAATTGATTTAGGGAAATGTGCATGACAAATGGTAAGATATTTTTTTCTTATCCAATGCTGTGTTTTCCAGAGATTTGTTTTCCATTTTGAAGCTGAAAGGTTTGTCATAGATAAGTAGCTACTGTGAATCAGTGCTTATCAAACTTTCAATATTGATGACTCAATAATTAATCATCATTTTCATCGCACCTTTCTCCGTATAACAAAAATGTATTGAAAGTAATAATAGTATACTTTGACGCTAAAGCTTCGATATAAATTTAACCTCTTAAGGTAATTCGACTATGTTCGGAACCGTGATTTTACAAAGGCCCATAAATGGTTAATATTTACGATATTTCGCGTCACTTAGATTAGGAAACTTATATAAAATTGTTTTAAGAATAATATTACAATAAAAAATTATTTAAGTACAATATTTTGACAAAAAGGGAACATAGAATGACCAATTTAAAAAAAAAAAAATTCTCCTTTTATGAAAAATGCGTCTGTTATAATAATACATTTTGCCTGTATGTGACTCAGTCTTCTGTACAGAGCCTGAACTAGAATTTATGGTATACATAACTTAGAAGTGGATTTTTTTTTATCCATATTTTAATACAACAGAGGGGAGAAATTTTAAGGAAAAAGCCGATAATTATTTTAATTGGTAGTAACTATAAAAATAATGTGAATTTTTCAAAAATACTAGTTCAGACTCTCTGGAGAAGTATTTACTTTGTATAAGCAAAATAGTATAATAGAAACACTTTTTTATAATAGGAGAACATTTTGAAAAACGGTTATTCTTTGTGAATTTTTTGCCAGAATATTGTATTTAAACATTGTTTGTCATAATGTCCATAAAACAATTTTATACATGTGTTCTAATCTAAGTGACACTAAATATCATGACAATTATCTATTTATGCACTTTTTTTAAAATCACGATTCCAAACGTAGTCGGATACCTTAAGTACCACCGGCGTATATGAGCTTGTAGCGCAGCGTAAAAGTTAATTGTCCTGGGCGTATATATACGACCTTCCAAAGTACGAAATTTTCTTGTACTGCTATCCATAAAACTATTCTGGAGGCTTTGGAATGCAATAAAATGACCTTGAAAGTGTTTGCAAAGGATTCACTTATTTCAGAGGATTTGCTTATTTATCCCCCCACCTTAATACATAACATACGTGAACCTATATGGAAAATTGTGGCACTGAGAGCGAAACGCGTAACTTTTAATCAGATGTTAAATAATTACTTATAAACCACGTACAAATGATCAAGATAAGCGTTAATTTCCCCTTATAATTTTATATATGACAAGCCCATAGAGTCACTGATTATTATTAAACTTAACTTAGTATTGTTAAATTCAGTATAAAATACATTTTGCAATGCTGATACAATTATAAGTGCATTATATCAATATAAATGTGTATTTCATATTTTATTATGTCAGAAAGTATTTTGTCTGTTTACTTTCAGTAAATTAATATTTTTTTTAAAAAAAATAATCTTTTGTTTTTGACTTATCAATATGCTCGCGCCCCCTTCGTCGAGTTATCACGCAACCAAGGGGGGGGGGGTGCCCCACAGTTTGAGAAACGCTGCTGTAAATAGTCGAAGCATTAGATGCTTTTCTAAAAAAAAAAATTAATAAATTTATATCTCAATAAGGTAACATTAGAAATTATGTTACGTTTATCGTGTTTAAAAATAGAAATTTTAATTATGTTTATTCAAAGATGATTTAAAAAAAAGTTTAAAAAGCTAGTATATTTTGGCATATGCAGAGATATTTTTAAAGCACAATTCAAATTTAATTTAATCTACAGGGTGACTCAAAAAGGAGTACAATACTTCAATGCACTTCAGTGAACAAAGTAAAATATTATATAATTGAAACAAAATCTGTCGCCACCAGGCGGTCGAGGGCGTGAAAGTGTTCGAGGAAGAGAGAAAAGCAGACATGATCTTAGAATAACTAATTTTATTCAACTTTAAACACTTTATGAAATGCTGTTTTGTAACTAAAACTTGGAACAGCGTTTCTCAAATTGTGAGACACTCCTACCTAAAGGGTCTTGATAATTCTACGAAAGAGGCGCGAGCATATTGCAAAATCGAATAAACATTATTTAAAAAATTATTAATTGACTGAAAGTAAACAAACGAATTAAATTCTGATATAATGAAAAATAAAATTATCATTTCCACTGATATAATTCCTTTATAAATGTATTAATGTATAATGTATTTTACAATTAATTTAACAATACTAAGTTAAGAAAAGTTTATTAACTATCAGTGACACCATGGCTTTTTCATACATAAAATGACATACACAAATTAACACTTTTCTTGATAATTTGCACGGTTTATAATTATCCCTTAACTGCCGATTAAAAAAGTTACGCGATTCGCTCCTTAAATCCACCGTTTTCCATGTAGGCGAGCGTATGAAGTGTTGGGGGGGGGCAGGAAGGAATAAATAAGAAAATCCTCTGAAATAAGTAAACTAAAAACAACCACTGTCAAGGTCCATTTATTGTATTCCAAAGCCTTCGTAAAAATTGTATGGATAGCAGTGCATGGGAAAACTTCAATTCGGAAAGACGTATATATACGTCCCGGGCAATTAACGCTTTGGCTGAAGGAGACGTTTATATACCCTTGTGGCACTTAAGAAAAAGTTGTAATGCAGCTTTAGTGTTAAAGTACAGTATTATTGAATTCAACACATTGTTATTTGTATGAAAGTAGGGGCGATGAAAATTGTGGTTGAATATTGAGAAGCACTGCTTTTTAGGAGCAATAAGAAATCTTAACACGCGCGATCAGACAACTAAATTATCTGAACTACTTATCCTTCTTGAAGCTCGTTCAATGATCCTGCTCACAACCTGCTTGTTCAGCAGCAATGTTAACGAATTCCCCTATTTCGGTGGATTTTCTTTCTACTATTTATCTTAAGAAAACCAGGACATCATATGCATTCAAAAAATCGGTTTTTCAATTTAGAACTAAGAAATAGTACATATTTTTCTGAATCTAAAAATGTGTAACACTTATATGTCCGTTGATAAAATAACCTTCAAATATAAAAAAAAGTAATTGACAAAAATCTAACCTCTCTTTTTCTAAGAAGCATAATTTTTTGCTTCTAGGTACGCTTTTTTTATTAAAAAAAAAAAAAAAAACTGTTGCACACTATATGATTTTAAATTTTTCCTACCTCTCTACAAGATACTTGTGAATATAGTTATTCTTTTTTTTAGTCGAAAAAGTACATCACTTTTTTAAAAAATTCGTTTTATGTCGAAAAAAGAGGCAAGACTAGAAATTTTCAAATTAACGAAGTTTTATAATTTTTTTTAAAGAAACTATCTCAATATTTTACTAAAAAAAATAGGTTCACTGTATTTTGTATAGTGTTTTATATATGAGAAAAAATATTTTACATATTTACAAGATACCTTTTCTAAGAAATGGTACCTAACTATAAGCATATATTATGAGATAACAAAAATTATGTCCAACTTAAATTGAAGACCAAAAAAAATTTTTAAGTAAAAATTAGTTTTTTTTTCATTTCCACAGAATGAGATTAAAATATCTTTATTAAGCTCACCAAGAATTCTAACCTCTATTATAAATATTTACAGATCTATGTCCCATAAACAAAGATTCTTTTTTTTCGCATTTTACTCTTTCGAGCATGTTCTGGCATCATTTAGACATGTAACACTACCAGTCGCTTCTCACTAACACTTGGATTTCAGCTTACGATCAACTATTGACCATTATTCCGCCTACTCAACGATTGGTACTTAAATAGTACTTGCATTTGCATAAATCATTTTAATTCTACAGAAAGCGGTTTTTAAGGCAATGACACAATTAAAGAATAGTTTTTTTTTACCATACGATAAATAGGAAACCAGAATAGAACTAGTTAAAGATTGTATAGGAGTGTTTCAAATTTTGCTAGAGAGTGTAAGCTCTTAGTCACTTGAGACGCATCGAGTCAGAGATCCATTTTCGTTCTAACATATTTTAAGGTATCTGAATTGAAACCATAGATAGTTGTGCTTGATACGCTTTTTCAGCTACGCTAAATCTAAAGTAACGAGGGACGAATATTTTTTTCTCTTACTTACACCAACAGGAAGAAATCAGTTGGAAAGTCAAGACACCAGTGTATCTATTGAAAAAATGACAGGTAATTTCTTGGCTCATTCAGTTCATTAGTGAGAGATATGTTCATCGTGGTAATCTCACACATAGGCCAACCAGTGTGGTGTCGCACCATCTAATTAGAGAATGAAGCTATCAGTGTTGTCCTACAACATTGACAGCAATAATAGTATCACGATTTTTGGTTACAAATTATTTCAAAACACAGAGAATTTCTGACGTAGAAAAAACTGTTTTAATGTCATTTGGAACAACACGCTTAAGTGAGAATTCAACAAAAGAGGCAACAAAAATGAAATATATAATCAAATTAAACGGAGAACATAAAATGCGAATCTAGAAGACTGACCGAATTAAGCTTTGCTAGTTTTTGTAAAAAACAAGCATGTACATATGTAGTAGGGTCAAAAAGCTCTCGGAATAGGTAATTACAAATTATTAAAAAACAACAAAATTTTAATCTTATTAGATTTCAAAGTACAGTCCTCCTGCATCTACTTAATTATTCCAATTTTCGTATTAATGCTCAAAACACTCATGTAATCAATTTTTAGAGGTCCTTCAGTTGCTTTCTCGCAGTCTTCTACGACTTTCGTCTAAGGGAAGTGACGTCGTGACAGGGTAGCGTAAACGGTGACACAGCTAATTGCTAAAAGACATTTTCTTTTTAAATTAAGTAATAAATAATCATAAATTCAGCATAAAAATATTAAAGGATCCGACCTTTCGCTGTGAAAAAGTTCATTTCAGGTATGCCAAGACATTGCGCCGTTTACTCCGGAAAACCATAGTTCAACATTCACCAAAGTACATTCAATTGCGAAATTTATCTATAGGTCCTTATGCGTGACTCATGCGTAAACTCAAAATTTGGAGTGCGAAGATCCTGTGAATTGATTGGGATCGAGAAATAAAGAAAGGTTTTCTTCAAGTCCAAGCCGTCCCGTTTAAACTCCATGGCAGGTTCCTTTCACGCCCCTCGTCACGTCTCATTGGTGCGTGCCACACATTTACACCCGGATCTCTTGACCATAGGCCCACTCCATTGGTTCGTGTGAACTATATTCCGACACGTTGGATTTCTACCCCGAAATGGACTTGTATCCAACATCTGGAAGCTATAACTCGTCCGGTCATATTTTCACTGAGTGAGCGTCTTGACTCACCTTGCTGACAGTACTCTATTCAAGTTGGCTGCGTCCATATGTTCGAAGGGAACCTAACACAAAGGTTCTGTAACCCGTAATTTTCTTCCTATTGAGGGTTTTGACGAGAAATTGTCTAAAGGTTAAGAACAAAGAAAGGGCGTTTGGACTTCAAAGACATTCTCCAAGACAGTTCTCAAATGGTAAGCGCCCGCCGTAAGGGAAGATCAACCGGTGACATTTATGGAGACACAATGTCCCATCTGGAAAACTTGACCCTCCATAGGTCAATCTTGACACATATAGATGGGGAGAGTTCTGCTGTTGAGCAGACATTACACCTTCCTTGGTGTTTTTGCTTTCCATTCACTTGACTAACGTTCTGTCTGAGGTTTGTTAAGAAAGCACCATGTCCCATCACCTGTCACGATTTTCTTCAAGAAGCAGTCATCTTCATCACACATGTCAGTCAAATCCCTGGACCTGTTCACTTTCATTTATTTTATTAATGTGATAACTGTTTTGGAACCTTGTACCACGAAGAGATGTATTAATTAGTCGTTTAAATTTACGTGCAAAAATATTAAGTATTTTAAGTTCTTAAGTACTGACCCCCTATAAAACTTCTAGAATAATGATTAGATTTATTTACTTTCTCTGAGCATTTTGTACTCTTCTAACCGAAAAGAAGAATATAAAAAAATCCATTTCTTTTTTTACCTAAAGGCTTCCTTTAAAAATATGTTTCTGAAAAATATTCACACAAGCACAACGCTACTAAAATCAAAACGGTTTTTTTTATTTCTATTTTATATGCATATGATGAATGACTACATTTGGAATGTAGTATAACAATTCCATTTTTCGCTTACTTGAGACCCGGGGGGAACCGTTTTTTTGTTTACATGAAAAATAATAAAAGTTCGATGAAACATTGAGATATATTGAAAAAAGAATGCTGCATGCAATGAATGAATCATTTTTAGCATATTTTCCAATAACTTAACAAAAAGCAATGTCGATGTGATTAAGAAACATATTGCCCTTAGGATATTAAAATAAATACATGGAGTGATTCGTAAGTTCTTTTTTAAGAAAAAGCTAAAGATTTCCTTTCTTTCAAATTTGAAGTATTTTTCTAAAAATACTTCAACGCTGAAAATTTTTAATTACACTAGATTATCGAATACATTATACAATGTTATATCCATTTAGAACTCGACGATTTGATGTTTGATTGTATCCATTTTAGACAGCGTGCTAAAAATATTTAAGTATGTTATTGATATTTTAACGGAAAAAAATAAAGTACATTTCTTTCGTAAAGGGCACATACGTCCAAATCTTTTAATACATTGTAGATGCGTTCCTCAGAAAACCGTGAAAAAATATGTGACTTGCTGATATGCAATGAATTTCCTCTTAATCAATAAAATAAATTCATAATTCAATATTTAATATTTAATAAACTCATTATTTAAATCACACTTGAATTGGTAATATTGTATGTATATATTTAACAAAATATGGAATGCAGCAGAGCAATCAATTATCTCAGGGAAAAAATGAAATTTCTTTAAGAAAAAAATTCTGCAAAACTCGTAAGAGGAAGAAGAAAAAAAAATGGACGGAAAAGAAAAAGACCAATCACATACACAGTACGGCTAAAATGTTTTAAGACTGTGTTCTAAAAACGAAATATAAAAAAAGAAATTAATTCCTGTTTTGGTTTTTTATCTAGAGTAGGACCCTCCAAGTTCAATACACTTGTTATAGCAATTTATTAAGGAATCGAATGCCTGTTGTAAATCACTTTGTGGAATGGCCTGCGAAGCATGCGTCAAAGCTACTTGTAAGGGGAAAATATCCTCGAAATAACACCCTTTTAATTTAATTTTCCGTTTTGGGAACACGGAGTAGTTACAGGGTGCTAAATCAGGTAAATAGAGCGGATGGCTCCACACACAGACATTTTTTGCCAAAAATCGACAAATAAGGGAGGTGTGACTGGATGGATTGTCTTGGTAAAAACACCAAATGTTTTCAGTCAAATATTCTGGACGAATGTGAAAAATTCTGACCATCCAGCACTTTCAAACATCAAAATAGTACAGACCTGTAATTGCTGATCCACCTGTACAGATTATTTGTTGATAATACCCCTAGTATCGAAGAATGTAATACGCACTGTTTTGATTTTTGATGGAATTTTCCTTTTTATTGTTTGGCTTGCGGTGAATTTTCTAACTTCCATACCGTACTTTATCCTTTTGTTTCAGGGTCGTATTAGAAACACTAGATTTCATCACCTATAACAATGGGCTTCAAGAAGTGTGAATCGTTTCAAGAGGCTGAAATGATGTCTTTTGCAATGTGCACTTCTCATTTGGTCTTCCACTACTCTGATCATCTTCTACCGCATCTCTTCCATCGAAAACACATTTGTGCCACACAAAAACGTTTGATCTACTTAAAAAAACAGCCAATGTAAGCTTCTTTAATGAGTTGGTATGTTTCCGAAGCACTTTAACCAAGTTTTGCGTAACATTTGACAACATATATTTTATCCGTCTTAAAAAATACCCATGAAAAAAATTTACTTCTGCAATGAACTCTTGTCTTCTCTCAGGTACTTAACTAAATGCCATTAACTTGTTCGTAGTGTATCAGCAGTCTAGGGGATTATCACGCATGTGCATTTGCACGCATGACGCCCATACAGCCTGTACTCAGGGACGAGTTTTAAAACTTATTTGCTGCAATGTATATATAGTTGTGTTAACACGAAAACAGCGCTTCAAGAAAAAGAAGTAAGAAAGGTCAGTTAAGATTGATTGGATTTGCTGTTCATTTATCTGTGAGTATCATAAAGCTTATAAAACTTCTTAAAAATTGTAACAAATACCATTGAATCGATAAGGAAAAAATTGACTACTGTGCAATAAAAACTGGGTAATTCTACTCTGTTCAATTTCTGACGTCGACAATACGTAATGGTCACCTGAAAAAATAATTTCCAGATAGAAAAGCTATCATCATTTTCAGTTGCGGAGTTTGTCTTCTTTTTCTCGCTTTTCTAACGTGATTTACTTTCTAAAGCTACGAAATTGTCAAAAATTTGAAAGTTCTAAAAGTGGACCTGAAATATCGTATCCGAATCAATTCCTTTAAATGTGTATAATTTTTTTTAATTTTTTAATTTTTTTTTAATTACCTTAAAATCCGGTTTATAACACACACTTTTAACACGAAAAATAAGATCAAAATTTAAGGACGCGCGTTACACGCCGGGTATAAAAGTGAGAAATTTAAAAATAAAAATGTGAGCATAGAACAAAATTGGACCTCTATTTAAATCAAAACACTTTTTATTTAGCAGAAATGGGCTCCCTTTATGAATAAATAGGAAGTTTGGAATATTCCCTCGCATAAATGACTTCAAAACATAAGAGCATTGCGGTACATTTCAGATTTCTGCGTAAAAAAGGGTGTGTGCGGTGTACGGCGAATAAACCTAAAAATCAAAAATTGCAACTGTAAAGTATAGGTGGGCGTTATATACTGGATTTTACAGTATATAAATAACTTGTATTGATTATATATGTATTTTAAGCTTCACTCTCATATCTCACAAAAATCATTTGCATTTGAAAACTATAATCTATTAAGCATTGAAAGAAAAAATAGAAGTCTTTAATGTGGAAGCAAAGAAGGAAAATTTTTAGAATTTTTATGCTTATTTTTTAGGCATTATAAATGGAAAGTGGATTACTTTGTAATGAAAACATGCATCACACAAATATATTTCTGAGGATTGGGTTAGTGACTTTTTGAAAATATTACTAACTTAATATTTTAAATACCCTGTACTTGTTAAAACATACACATAGAGTGGGAGAGAGGGGATTAGAAAAGGGAGTAAAGAGACTAGAAAGGGTAATGGTGTGTGAGGAGGGGGAGGAAAGGGAAGGAAGAGTGAGAAAGAGGGATGTAAAGAGTGTTTTTTTTCCAGGTATAGAAGTTTAGTTGGCATTACTTTCCAAGATGGCGACCGATTTAACAGCTGTCAAGTGATTTATTCTCAGTTTGGTTTGGCAATTCATCAAAACGATCATCAAGCAAGGCGTAGATTCGTCGAATGGGCCCAAAACGAGATTGCCGTTGTTCCCGATTTTCATAAGCGAATTTTGTTGAGCGATGAAGTGCACTTCTGGTTGAATGGCTACGTCAACAAACAAAACTGCCGCATTTGGAGTGAAGCTAATCCACAAGTGTATGTCGAAACACCATTACATCCAGAAAAACTGACTGTTGGGTGCGCTTTATGGGCTGGTGGGATTCTTCTTCAAAAAAGATGGCCACAACGTTACAGTCAATGGTGATCGGTATAGAGCCATGATTACTAACTTTTTCATTCCTGAATTGAACAATCATGATGTCCAGGAGCTGTGGTTCCAACAAGACGGCGCAACATGTCACACAGCTCGTGCCACAATCGATTTATTGAAGGACACGTTTGGTGGCCGCCTAATTTCACGTTTTGGACCTGTGAATTGGCCTCCAAGATCTTGTGATTTAACACCGCTAGACTATTTTCTGTGGGGCTATGTAAAGTCATTGGTCTATGCGGATAAGCCACAAACGCTTTACCATTTGGAAGACAATATTCGCCGTGTTATTGCCAATATACAGCCACAAATGTTGGAAAAAGTCATCGAAAATTGGACGTCCAGATTGGACTACATCCGAGCCAGCCGTGGCAGTTATATGCCAGAAATCATATTTAAAATGTAATGCCACAAGATTATCTTTCAAATAAAAAAAAATTCATGTCAATAGAATAATATATCTCGTTGTTTTATTGCAATTTAAAGTTCTATATACCTCTAAAAAAACACCCTTTATAAGAATATTTACGCTCATTTACTCGATCCCGATACAGGAACAGTAGATAATAATTTTTTATGCCATGTATTGTCTAACCTTATTTTAAACTAACATTTGTCTTTTTCAATGCTGTTATTTTAAGATATGGTATGACTTGGTGGGGAATTCCCCTCCAAATTTTGTTTTTTTAAATCATTAAAAACGGTTTTAAATTATTTGAAATTTAAAATTTTTTTAAAGTGTAGTGTCATGATTTTTACATATTTTATAAAACATTTTAAGTTTATTAACAAATGTTAGGCGCAGCACAGCCAAAATTGGCTCTTGCGCCATTAAAACCCACACTCACTCACATTCACAGCTCATCAAGCAATTGGTGAATCAAAATCAGTTAAAAAATGAAATCCGGTGATTTAATTGTTGAAACTAATTCTGCTGTTCAGTCCAAATCCCATTTATCTGCTAAAATCTTTCTTAACTCTCCTCTCCTAGTAACTCCCCATAAATATCTGAACTCCAGTCGAGGTGTAATTTCCTAATCTGACTTGTTATACACTTCTGAGGCTGAAATACTAGAGGAATTTTCACACCAGGGTGTAGTGCAAGTCATAAGAATCACTTTTAAAAAAAGATACTCGCATTATATTCCAACTAAACACTTAATTTTAACGTTCAATAGCCGAAAACTGCCAACTACAATAAAAACCGGTTATTTGTGAAATACGTCCCTATATACCGAATCCTCTGCGCTGCTACAAGTGCCAGAGAGTTTTGGACACTCTCAAACCTTCTGCCATGGTGAATTAACGTGCTCTAGATGTGCATCCGTTGGGCATTCTTCCACGGATTGTACCCTAAAGCCGAAATGTGTTAAATGTACAGAATACCCTTCAATTTCCAAGTTTTGCCCGAAATGGAAAACTCGAAAAGAAATACAGGTTATTAAAACTAATATAAATACACCGTACGTAGAAGCATGAAAACTAATAGCTCCTTAATTGCCACAATCTTATGCTCAAGTTATCAAATCCTCGTCTGCACATCCACTACATTTCAAATAGATGAAAATATTACCAAAATAGCTTTCCCACCATTTAAATATTTGTTACAACCATTAATATCCGTTCCGAAGTCAACTTTATCTTCCTTAATCTTTGCAGTTAATAAATCTTCTACATCAACTCAGGTACAATTCTTACGATCCAAATCTTCTGTTGCAGTTATATCGCCATAAAAATCTCAACCTCCTAATTTTGTAAAAGATACGGTTTCCATCGCTTCTGATAATTTATTTATATCTGCTGCATCTTCCTCATCCACAGCATGTCCTGTTCTTGAAACGATCACCACTACATCCAATACCATACCTACTACATCCCAGGATGCAAATGAAACCTCAAAACGCCGTAGAAAAAAAACGTTCACCTAAAAGCCAATTTAACGCTATAAAACCAAAAATAGAAGTTAAGATTAAGAAGTTATTTTACTATTTTAAACATAATATGTTTTACTAATTTTATACTTTTAATACTTAAAAAGTGGTTTAACGCAACTTAACCAAAATTGCGTCATAAAACCCTTTATTAACTCACTCACACTCATTTGGGCATGAAGCGCGTCATTCTGCACAATATTTTTACAACCTGCCATTAATTATGGAGTCAGCATTTGGCTAAAAAACTGCATTTTATGAAACCTGTCAGCAGAACATAGACTGTGATGCTAATGCGAAGGGCTGATTTCAAACTGATTCGCTCTCACATTGGTCATTCTCGCTTCTCATACAGGCATTTGTTGTTGAGGTAAGATGCACCTGAATGCCCTTCACACAAGGTCTCATACACAGTGCATCACATTCTATTTGACTCTTCAGTTTTTAACCAACATCGCATCACATATTTTATAATTCGTCTCTATATCTAACTTGGTGGGTGAAAAACCCCACCGTAATCTATTTGCTTTTATCTCTAAAATCTGATTTTTATATTTAATTTGATTTGTTATTTTAAAATGTGTTTTAATTTGAACTTTTACACGAGTGTTGGGGTAAAAGTCATAACAACTATTTTTTTTCTTGAAAATAACAGCCCGATTGGAAAAGGGGACGTGTACAGATGAAAGTTCAAGGTGTTAAATACATGTGTGTACAATAAATAGTTCTGAAATATCGTAACACACTAATTTATTACGATAGTATACAGGGCAATATGGCATTCACGGTGAAAAAGAATGGCAACACAGTACACATAAAGTTGACATGGCAAGCCTAGGCCTAAACACCCTTAATGTAGTCTATGACCTTTAATGTAATCCATCGGCTGCTCTATGACGGCACGTGCCAAGTCTTTCTGCACACTGAGGGATTGTCCCGAACGCTGCTCATCACTGATTGGCACACGTCCTTGCTGAAAATTTCTTATCCACCGTGCTACTGTACGCTAAGGTAGGGCATTATTCCCAAGGGCTTCCACTAATTCCCTGTGGCATTCAATCGCATTTCTCTCTCGGAAACCGGCTATTTTGATGTAGGCGCGCTGCAGAACACGGGTTACTTCCATCTTGCACGGCACTCACCAACTGACCGATTTCACTGCCTTCACAGAGCTACTAACAGCTATCACAGAGCCATCTGATATTCTGCATACACACTATGCCTGCTGAGCTTCCCTACGACATATATGTTTGCGATCCGTTCGTATATCCACAAGGAAAAAAAATAGTTGCCATGACTTATGTCCCAACCCTCGTATGTGAGCATACATTCACGCACATATATAAATATGTGCACAAGTGTTGTATCAATATGTTATAGTAAGATTTTAATGTCCTATGAAATGTGTTGCACACAGAGTTGGCTCTTGCGTCATTAAAAACAACATTCACTCACTCGGCTGGAGTCGATAGATTTTCTGGTTGCAGAAATCGCAGGCAGGCATGCCAAATGATTATGCAGCCTGTAAAAGAGATCTCTTGAGTATCAATTTGGCTCTGGTATTCTTGACGATATTTAGTAACTGAGATGAGAGATTGAATTAAATTAATTCGAGCATCAAAATTTGGTAGAGGGAGCCCCTATTCTATAGTGCCACCATTGAAATGGCTCTCGCACTTGTGGGACGCAGTGTTAGGAAAGGCTCGTATGCCGAAATGCTGCCCATTTTAAGAAAGAATAAACGAATTGGCTTTACAGTCCTTTTTTTATTGCAAATGAAAACACAAATACGAGATGATGTCTCTTGTAAAAAAGAGCTGTTTTGGCAGTGTATATATAAATCTGTATCAAATTTAGAATTTTGCAAACATAATCTGTAATTTAACATTTTTATTCTTGAGACTTAAAACGTCTCGTCATAAATCGTGATGTTTTAGATTTCTCCCGTAATTTTCAGATGCATCCATTTGGTGACCAATTCACCAAATTTGGATGCCAAAATAATACTAACTTGGCTGTATCGTCAATATTTCACCGTTTTTATTGAAACGCCATTATAATGTAAGAGACGAAGTTGCTTGCGAATACTACAATTTTTATCATAAAATAAATGCAAAAGAAAGTAATATTAATTTATTGAACAACCAGATATAAATTATTTACACTACTTTAGGATGAAATTAATTGTATATTTTGCATAATGGGGGCCGGTTGTCCATTAAGTGGACACGGGGTATTCTCCCTATTTATACTGACAAAAAATCATATAAAATACTTCATTACAGAAAATGACACCCACAGCTTATTTTTTTTCAGAAATAGTTTTTTGAAGCACAATAAAGGGTCCCTACTCATCTTTTTCAACGCTCTTTCAACTTAAAACTTTAAATAAGCAAAAAAAAAAATCTGTTTTTACATTTTATAAATAATAATTGTATTCAAATAATAAATAACACGAGTTTATTGTACAATTCTATGCACAGTAAGAAAACAGCTGAAATAAGATTCACGAAAAAGCATAAATGTTAATAAATATTTTCTGTTAAAGTTCTTAAACCGATGAACAACACGGTTAAATAAATGTAAATTATGTAGATACTCATCTCACTCTAATCAGCTTCATAAATTTTTAGTACTCTTACCTCATTGTATTCATTAATAATTTCTCAATGAATTAAATTACTAAAACAAGACGATATTCCTTCCGTCTCTGAGTCATAATTAATCTTACAGATGGAATTTATTTACTCAAGGCTAATGAAGTACTAATTTTTACAATAATTTAATTCAACATCTTTTAACTTTTCTTCCCTAATTGAATACATGAGTCTTTACTTAAATGTGAAGCCCAGGTAATGGAACGACACTTCATTATTAAAGACATGCTGTACTCGTTAATAAGCTACAAGCTGCAATTTCGTCCACGAAATGTATTCTAATTACACAATCGTTTAGCACATGTTTGGAAAATGTTGCAGCAAAAGTTTTTAAATAGCCTTCATGAATGATTATTTCTATGTATATAGTAAATATATTTAAAACGGTGTTCTTGACAGGATATGGAAAACCCATATTAATTGTAACAAAATCCGTTTTATAATATATGACTGCGATAAAATATACTATTCTCGTTCGTAACGTAAATTAAATGTAGTAATTAATTATTGTGTGTATGTGTTAAATAAAACGTAATTAGATATTATATAACACATACTAAAGTAATTCTAAAGCAAGGAAAGGTACACCTTGTTTACTGTACATAGAATTGCTTCTTACGGAAACCTGAACAAGATTGAGAATTTCCAGTTTCACTTGCATTTCATATGCTGATTTTTTTTTAAAAAAGAGAAAAGTACACCATGTACAATTCAATAGTTATTATTTAAAAGCAATAACTTTCACATTTTAATTTAGAAATGAACTTGCATACTTTATTTCAGGGAGATAATACTAATTACATCTTAAAAAAACACGATTATTGTACTGAATTGCTTTTTTTGTTGTATTAGTGTGTTTTAAAACAGAAAAAAAAATGTTTATAGAATACTTACCTGTGTATAATTTTCTATAATAAATATTTACATTATATAAACATACATAAAAAAATATTTATCTAAAGTTATATTTTTTACCATATCATTAAAAATACTTATAACAGCCAGTAAAATAAAATAAAGCATACATAAATAAAATGAAGCATTTTCATTTGTCTGTTTTTATTATAAACTGAATATTAAATGCAAAAAATTAAAATGCTTCTAGTAGTTAGTGTTTAAAATTGTTTCAGTCAGATTAAGTTTTCAGTATATTTATCAATACGGAAAAAAATAATTGCGCAAAAAACTTTCTATGAGAAAAAAAAAGTTTCAAAATATAATTCAGAGAAAAATTAAATCCCGGGATTATTAAATTAAACGATACGGTTTTTTTAATTATTCTCAGAACCCCCCAATATTTAAGTACATATGTATGTGTGTGATGAGTGATGAGTATATGTATGTGTAAAACCTAACACACTTCCTTAATTTATTTTCCAATATTACAAGATTAGAGCAAATCTTCTAAGATAGTGCGAAAGGTTTTCTCTGAATCCGTAAACCTAAGACCTTGTTCAATAGAAATAGTCAAATTATTTTGCATAGAATGATCCAGATCACTTGAACAAAAAACAAACATAAAGAGAAACTGATTATACTTACTGTGAAACTATTATTTTTAACACCTTAATTTTGAAAAGAAAAATATACCAGGAACTGAAACAATCAAGCTTCTTTTATATATTATGGCAAAAATGCTCGTAGTTGAGTAGAATTGCAGAGATATTTAACGAATAATTCTCGATATTTTCATATTTCTTTCTTCTAGCCTTATTTTCTTTAAATTGTACAAGAACTAATTAGTTTCTCTAAATATAAATGGAAGAAGAATAAACATTTTCTCTAACCATTAAAACATGGAACAAGATTAGACCTTTTCAGTTAAAAAATGTTCACTCTCTCCTTTTTAATTCATGTTTCTTTTCTTTTCCTACTTCTACCCATTAAGAAAACATTGCTTTCAAATAATCTGAACTGTAAGAGGTCAAGAAAAATTCCTTTAGCTTACGCCAGGATTTTTTCAATGATGTTTTCAAAAAACGTTCAATAATTACCAGTCTAAACAACGCTCAAAAATTAAAGGAATTAAGAAATCTAAATTTAAACAATAATAAAGTTGTTTCCTCGTTCCAGTTTCCCTAGAAACGTCCATGTTTTAGCATCTAAAGAGCTCTTCAAGAAAACAAAAGAGCACCCCCCCCCTCCCATTTTATTTTTAATTTTTTTTTTCTCAAATGAGTGTTACGAGAGAGAGAGAGAGGTTAGGAAAAATTTTCTCATTCTAAAAAAAAAACTCTTTTTTGACTACTAGAAAATGCTTAGTTTGATAAAGTCATTTTTTAAATGATCTTGTTTCTGTAATACCGCAACATTTTAAAACGTTTCGATCATATATTGTCATTGGATACCCTTTAAGCATTTCTTGGAATACTATTGAAATGGTTTTATTAATACAGTACACAGGGTCTCCAAGCTTATAGATTATCCAAAAAGCTATAGCTAATTTTTACGGAAATACCCACCAGAATAAAAAAAGAAAACTTTTTATCTGTGGATTAGAATAACCTCCGAGATTTCTTGGGTCTAGTTCGATCGGCCACACGTGCACTCATTACTCGGCAATCGCAGACGATGCACTTGTTACACTCACTTCATTAGTAAGGATGTCGCCGACACAGAAAAAGGTGTAGTAGGTAAGGTGTAAAAGGTAGTTAAAGGTGTCAGTCACGTGTGTACAGCGACGTGTTCGAACATAACGGACCCCTCAGGGGTCCCCTACGGGTTTCACGCTACCGAAGTGCCCTAGTGATCTTTTTTCCCCTTCTCCCCCCCCTTTTCCCCCTCAGTGCTCACTTTCGGGTGAGTACGGGAGGCCACGTCCCCGAGGTACCCGAGTGAATTTTCAGAAGAAAAAAAAATCCGCAAAAAATGTTTGCTTAGTTAGTGTTTAAGTTACATGTCAATATTTAACGTTATATTTAGTTCAGTTAGGGGTTGTTTTGTGGTTAATTTTATTTTGGATATTTTAAGTTTAATTATTTCTACTATTTTAATTTTGGTTTATTTATTTGGGGTATTTAAAACAAAAATAAGTTAATTTTAGATTTAAGAAATGTTAAGACTGGTTTTTGAGTCTGACCCGCATGTTTGCCGTGTGCTGCGACCCGTACCGGGGGAAAGTGGAGTCTGGGGTTCCTGTTTCGTGCCCTTTGGCCCATGCTTCTCTGTAGACGGGAGGCAGGAGTGAGCCCGCTCCTGTCAATCGGCTAATGATTAGTTCTGAGAATTCCAATACGGGTTCTTTTGGAATACCAAAGACAGATGCTTTAGGGCTAGTATTGCAGTTAGGGGTGCCCTGGGTGAACTGGCGGATCACATCCCGAACCTGTAATACTATACCTCAGTACCACCTCTGAGGTAAGTATCGTGCCTGACGCATGTCAGATGACCGGCGGGCTGCCTCCCCTTGTTGGGCTCCATGGTGGGTGGAGGTGTACTGGGATGAACAGAAAAAAACACACATGGAACCCAGCAGGAAATCTCCTTCAGTGGAGCACAATTTTGAATTTAACGATGGAAGGAATCCGTGTTGCCAAAAAAAATGGATACAGCTAGAGGGAATAAAGTTTTGGCACATCTTATGGTGACAAAGCCCACTCTAGTGCCATCCACTACTATTCCCTCGGCTGACCGGGTTGAGCAATTGACCCCGTCATTGAGTTCAGAGGATTCATTGTGTCCGGATGGAGTTCAGAATCCGTCCATTTCTCCCCTAGGGGAGCACCTTTTTAATACATTTGAATCGGCACGATTTTTCGTAATTAAAACTCAGGAAACTTTCACTAACGTATCTCCCTTTTTTATTGAAAAAGCAACAAGTGGCACTGTAGGTACCGTTAAATTGATTCAAAAGATGCGCTCCGGGGACTTGTTTCTCGAAGTTTCATCTTCGACTCAGGCGAAAAGCCTTGCTAATTTAAAAAAAACTTGTTCTCCTTGACGTAAGCGTTGTTGCGCATAGCAGCCTTAATTCTTAGCGGGGGGTGATATCTCCAGCGGATTTTTTGAATGTATCCAACGAGGAGATATTGGAGAATATGCGAGACCAAAAGGTATGTGCAGTCCGGCGTATTACTATACGTAAGGATGGACAGGTGCTGAATTCAAATCACCTCATCCTGACGTTTTCAACGCCTGACGTGCCACAGTTTATAAAAATGGCATATCTCCGTTGTCCAGTTCGAGAATACATTCAGAATCCGCTACGTTGCTTAAATTGCCAACGATACGGTCATTCAAAGAACGTTTGTCTTGGCCAGCCAACCTGCCCTCGTTGCGGGGAAGTGGGTCACGACAATAATGACTGCAGCAAAAAAGAACGTTGCGTAAACTGCAAAGGTGAGCATCCCGCCTATTCCCTTGCATGTCCTACCTGGAAACAAGAAAAAGAAATAACCACAGATAAAATTAAAAACAAAATTTCTTACCCAGAAGCTCGGTATGTTGTCTCATCACGCTCAACAGTCCCTGGTGTAAGCTATGCAAATGTTGCGAAAAAAACAACCCAAGCAAACTTTAACCAAACTTGTGCCGAGCATTTCAAAGAATTGGAGGAAAAGAACTCCCCTCCACCTACAAAGAACTCTCCACCATCTACGAAGAAATCCTCTCCATTTACAACTAATTCTCCTCCACCTGCAAAGAAAAAAATAATTTCTAGACCCCCTAGCACTTCACCTAAAAGACCTAAAAGTCGAAAGGCTTGCCAAAGGGAAAACAGCCTGAGTAAAGACCCAAGAAAATTATCTAATTTTTCAAAAAAATCCCATCTGATGGATGAAAATATGCTAGAATTGCATTCAGATGACGATGAGGATCTTATGGACATGCTACCAGGTTCTTCAAAACCTAGCTCCGAAAGAGTAGCGAGTGCGACCCAATAATAACCTCCTTTGTCTCCTGGAACTGCCGTGGTCTCAGAACTCGACTCGATGATCTAAAATCCTTCATGTCCCCGTACCAATCTGCATGCGTTGCTCTTCAGGAGACATTTCTGAAGAGCACCATAGCAATGCGAGTGCGTGGTTATAATTGTGTACGACGGAATGTAGATGGCGATTCATCTCCAACTGGAGGTGTTTGCCTCTACAAATCTAATTTGTATCCCAGTAATGTCGTCACACTGCACACATCGTACAGGCTGTGGCTGTTCGGATTCACATCCATTCTTTAGTCACAGTCTGTTGTGTTTATTTACCACCCAACGATGTTGTGTCACTGGTGGATTTGAATCGATTAGTCGCTTAATTGCGAGCTCTATTTATTTTGCTCGGTGACTTTAATGGACACAGCCCTCGGTGGGGACATGATGATACAAATTCTCGTGGGCGACAAATCGAACAGTTGATCTCTGATCACTGTCTCTGTCTACTAAACAACGACGAGAAAACTTATTTCCATGCACCCACGAGGACATTTCACTCCCTCGATCTAGCCATCTGTTCGCCAAATCTGCTACCGATGTTGAATTTTGAGGTTGGTAAACATTTGTACAACAGCGATCATTTCCCTCTCCTAGTCTCGCATTTTAATGGTGCGGGGACACGACTTCGGCCCCGCACTTGTAACTTTCATTGCGCAGACTAGGATAAATTCACACCGTTAGCGATTATCACAGGCACAATGGTTCAGAACAGGGCAGTTGATGATGCCATTTTAAATTTCACTAAAGCTATTCGGAATGCTGCCGATGCAGCAATTCCCAAAATATCAAATTTTAATCGGAAGCTGTGCAAACCATGGTGGAACGCTTCCTGCCAACAAGCCCTCTCAGGGGGCTCACCTTCTTTAGGTGAGTACGGGTTTCACGCTCCCGAGGTGCCCTAGTGATATTTTCCTTCTCCCTAGGGGTTTACTGTGTTTGGTAAACACGGGCTTCACGAACCCGGGGGATCCTAGTGATCTTTCTCTATTTCCGGCCCTCTTTCTTGCCATTCCAGATTCCCGTTTCTTCTTTTCACATCCAGACCACAGACCTACTTTGGACAATGAACATTGTTCCAACTTTATTTTTTTATGATATTTTTTTACTACCGTCTTATGGTTTATATTTTCCATCACGTTCTTTTAATTTGATTTTCTTAAATTTCTTTCATTTTTTTTGATTTTGTTGCTTCTTTTATGTTCGATTATTGATTTTTTTGTGTTCAACTTATTATCTTTATTTTTCTGCCACGAAGTCCTATGGCAGACCAGGACTGAGTGGAATGAAGTTGTGTCTGATGGGTTTTCACTATTAGTATGATGACACAACGGACTGCTCCCTGGGAAAACTGGCACTTGGAGCGGGGTTTTCAACTTTTGAGGACCTTAGGACTGGTGAGGTGGGGTCTTGGAGGAAGCGGACATGTAGAGGGTACATGAGAAAAGCTGAGTTTTGCGTCTCAGGCCGCCAGATAGTACAGGAGCCCGGGACAGCCTAACCAGCATGTCCTGGCTGCTCTATCAGCTAGTGTATAATCCCGCCTTTCTTGTAGTTCCAGGTGGTGCCTGGATGGGGTCCTGCATTGCAGAGCGGGGGGCTGTCTCGAGGCCACTACTGATTGCTGAATCTAGGGCAAGCCCTGCCAAACTGGTTCTCTGAAAATAAAAAGGAATTCTCCTCCTCCTTTCTAAAAAAAATCAAAATACGTCAAAATAATAAAAAAATTCAAAACACATTTTTTAAAACCCCCAACCCACCCTATCAAATACATGATGCTCAGCCCATGGATTCTTTAAATCCATGCCCCGATAACGAACTCGTGTTACCAAAACCTAATGTTGACAATATTGCGACTAATACAAGATTTTTATTGATATCGTTAAATAAGAATTAAATGTCCACTACATCACCTTTTGCTATACATAAAGCTCTCATAGGCATAGGTGGTGTACCAAAATCAGTTAAGAAATTAGAATCTGGTGAAACTAGTTCTGCAGTTCAAACTAAGTCATTTCAACTTGCCAAATCTTTCCTCGACTCTCCCACTAATATAACTCCACATAAATCACTGAATTCGTCTCGCGGTGTTATTTCTGAACCTGACATTTTGACCACCTCGGACGCGGAAATCCTTGAGGGATTCTCTGATCAGGCGGTCATTCAGGTCAGGAGAATCACAATAAAAGACTCTACAAGTGTTCCCACAAAACATTTAATTTTAACATTTAATAGCCCAAAACTACCAAACACAATAAAAGCTGAATATCTGAATTGTAAAATCCGTCCTTATATACCGAACCCTCTGCGCTGTTTCAAATTCCAGAGGTTCGGTCACTCCCAAACTTCCTGGCGTGGGCAATTAACATGCTCTAGATGTGCTTCCGTTGGGCATTCTTCCACGGATTGTACTCTAGAGCCATAATCTGTCAATTGTACGCAGTCTCATCCTTCCGATTCCAAATTATGCCAAAAATGGAAATTACAAAAGCAGATCCAAGAAATTAAAACCAATAAAAACATATCTTATTTTGAAGCACCTAGATTAATAGTTCCTCAGTTAACCCAAACGTATGCTCAGGCTACTAAACCTTCAACTATATCTACATCTACCCAAACAGTTCCAAATATATCAAACATAATCTGTCCACCTTTACAATGCCTAACACCCATATCTTCTAAAAATCCATTGCCTAGTACCTCGATTTCAGTTTCTACCTTCTCCACGTCATCTTCATCTACTCAAGACAATCTACTTCCTTCCCCATTTGGTATACTACCAACAATACAAAGTGAGTCTTTATTACAAATACCCATTCCTAGTACTACTACAACTACTTCCCCTGGCAATAACCTGAATACTTTAGTTTCACCTTTAGAAACTGAAACCCGTTCTCATACAACTCCTGCTAAACTTAATTCGGTTTCAACTGAAAACTTACCTGAGTCTGTCCCTAATGAGTCCAATAGTGTCCATTCCAATGCAGCTGCAGCCCAACAATTTGTCAAACGAAAGTCAAGAAATAGAAGAAAGCGCCCAAAAGTACAGAAACCAGATATTGAAATAAAAAGGGTTCTACATAGATTTAGAAATGCAACACCTACAGAAATAACATCTGATGACGAGGATATAACTTACGACGTGGAGGAGGAGGAACTTGAGCAAGATCCTCCGAATAAATTCACCATTGACAAAGATCCTTTCATTCTTCCTAAAGGATATTTACGCGGATTAACTCCATCCCGATATAGGGGCTATAGAGAATAATTTTTTATGCCATGTCTTGTCTAACCTTATTTTCAACTAACATTTGTATTTTTCAATGCTTTTATTTTAAGATATGGTCTGAATTGGTGGGGAGATCCCCACCAAATTTTGTTTCTTTCAAACATTGAAAACGGTTTTCAGTGATTTGAAATTTCAATTTTTTTACAGTGTACTGCCCTTATTTTTACG
Source organism: Trichonephila clavipes (assembly GCA_019973935.1). Classification (NCBI taxonomy): domain Eukaryota; kingdom Metazoa; phylum Arthropoda; class Arachnida; order Araneae; family Nephilidae; genus Trichonephila; species Trichonephila clavipes. Next base: position 122,281 of record BMAU01020353.1, on the reverse strand, counting down.
TATTTTATCAAACATTTTAAGTCCCTTAACAAATGTTTGGCTCAGCATAGCCAAAATTAGCTCTTGTGCCATTAAACCCTACAATCATCATTATTATCATCATCATCATCCTGCCGATAAGCCAAAAAGGAACAAAGGAGGGCGTGTGGTATTTGCAGGAGGTACCCCACCACTGATAATCTCATAGCGTTCAAACGTGCAAAAGCGTTAGCTCGTAGAGTACGTCGTCAATGCCAGAGAGAATCGTGGATCACACAAGTATGTGTCTTCAATCACATCGTCAACTTCCAGCTAAACAGTTATGGGGAAAGGTCAAAGCGGCGAATGGTCTTTATCGGGAATTAAACATTCATTCCGATATTGGAACTTCTACGGCTTTGTATTCTTTATCTTTAGATGTGGCCAACTTGATTGGCCAGATATTTGCTAGTGTGTCCAGCTCCGATTCATATAGCGCTGAATTCCAGGTGCCTAAGAATCGTTTAGAGCGGACACCTATCAACTTCAGGTGCCGACAACTTTTACCATATAACTGTGACTTTGACATGTTTGAATTGAAGAGAGCCTTATCATCGGCCAACAATACTAGTAAAGGTCCTGATTGAATATCCTATGAATTGCTTCACCGTTTGAACGAGGATTCACTAGTAAGTCTCCTTTCGCTGTTCAACCGAATATGGAGGGAGCAGGTGTATCCTACTCAATGGCAAGAAGTCATAGTGATCCCCATTCTAAAACCTGAAAAAGATCCAAAGAATCCTCTCAGCTATCGACCGATAGCACTCACGAGCTGCCTTTTTAAGACACTAGAGAGTATGGTCAATGTCCGTCTCATTTATCAATTAGAAAAGAACAAATGCATTCCTCATTTTCAGAGTGGCTTCCGTAAAGGAAGGTCCACGCTCGACAATATTATTCAGCTGGAAAGCAAAATCAGGAACACTTTTGTCTGGAGGAATCATCTAGTTTCTATCTTTTTCGATATTGAGAAGGCACATGATCGTACTTGGCGCTATGGGATACTTTGCACATTATTTAATTTTGGATTAAGAAGCAATTTGCCTACTTTTATTAAAAACTTTTTAAAACTTTGTACTCTTAGAGTGAGACTGGGTGGCACTCTCTCTGCTCCTTTTACCCAAGTTGAGGGAGTTACTCAGGGGAGTATTTTGAGTGTCACCCTCTTTATATGCCATATCTCACACATTTTGAATGTTTTTTTGCCTTCTATACAGGCTTCACTATACGTGGACAGTCTGCAGATCAGTTGTGAAGGTTCGGACATGTGCATGATTGAACGGCAGTTAGAAACTGCCGTCAACAACATTGTAAAATGGTGCGACAGCAACGGTCATAGCATTTCTGGGAGCAAGAGTTGCTGCGTGCACTTTTTCCGCAAACGGGGTATTCAGCCCGTCCCCGAAAAACGCATCAGTGATGTACAAATTCCCGTAGTTCCCGACGTTCGATTCCTCGGAGTAATTTTCGAAAGCCGGCTCACTTTCCCTCCGCATATTTTACATTTGCGGAAGAGGTGTGAAAAGTCTTTAAACCTCTTGAAGGTGTTGTAAAACACCTTTGGGGGGCGAATCGAACATTTTTACTTAGAGTGTACCAGGCAATCGTACTCTCTTGCATCGACTACGGATGTGTTGTATACGGATCAGCGTGCAACTCTACTCTGAAAAAACTTGACCCCGTCCACCATATGGCATTGAGAATCTGCTCAGATGCATTTCGCACATCACCGGTGCAGAGTCTCTATGTTAACTGTAATCAGCTTCCTCTAGATGTTAGACGGAGGAAGCTGTCTCTTGCGTATTATTTCAACATCTTGTCCGTGCCTTCACACCCTCTGCAAAATGTGTATATGATTACCAGCATGAAGAGACTATATGATGCCCGGCCGTCTAACATCCGGCTATTTATGGATACAGTCAAGCTTCTTGTTCCTGAACTCGACCTACCTAACATGAATATCCAGGAAGAGAAAACTTTAATATTCCAACCTTGGAAAACGCCACGGTTCCATTATATCAACCCTTTTGCCTCATGCAGTAAATCCACTGTAGCGCCTGTCGTCTTTCAACGCGTCCTCGCCTACCACCGCAGTCAGTATAGGATGTTTTCGGCCATCTTCACAAATGGTCCGAAACGTGCAGGTTACGTTGGCTGTGGAGTCGTGATTCAAGATGTTACGCACGGTTATCGGCTAGGCCTTTCTTGCAGCGTTTTCACTGCAGAGGCTGTCGCTATTTACCGTGCACTTCAATCACTCGACTTCAATATGCCCCGTAAATACTGCATCTATACTGACAGCATGAGTGTATTAGAGGCGCTTGAAAATTACAACGATCGATGCCATCCAGTCGTTTGTAAAATACTCGACATTACGAGTCGACTGTACAGCAAGGGTTTCGATATCGTGTTTTGCTGCTTACCAAGTCACGTAGGAATCATAGGCAACGAGCAAGCGGACAGCGCGGCAAGGTCGGCGACGACCCATCTGACGCTAGCAGTTTGGTTAATGGATATGAAGCGCGTCATCCTGCATCATATTTTTACGATCTGGCATTATTATTATCTGGTATTATTGAATTCAATACATTGTTATTGTATTGTAGGGGGCTCGATGATAATTGTGATTGGTTATTGGGTCACAAATAGAGAAAGTTTGAGAAGCACTGCATTTTCTTCAAACACGTCGCTGTTCACGTGTGACTGATTTAAATTCCGTTAACCAAAGTACGCACTGCATCTTTGCTGTCTTGGAAGGTTTTCCAATTCACGGATGAACAGTTTATTACATTGTGATAGATAGTTCCATAATAATAAGCAGTACCACAAAAGACTCGTCGTGTAGGGCAGCGATTCGCGCTAAATCTGTCGAGGGCTGAAACGTCCTCCCGTTGGTGTGGTGTGTTAGTTAGGAAATAGGGGTGCCAGGTCAGGTGTCGTCCACGTCACTTGACCATGGTTCAAGATTACGTGATCTGTTACTAAATTCCTTTCGAATCTAAGCTGCACTCGATTTTCAGTATTATTAACAATGGGAAAAAAGTGCGGCTTAGATTCCAGTAAATACAGTAATTAATATATTCGATAACAAAACAAATGACTGACTGAGAAGGAGTTATCCGAAATTGTTACAAATTGGTGAATGTGAAGAATATCCATGGAAAAAATTATAACAATTTCCAAACAATCAACCTTATATCTATTGTCAGTACTTATAAGTACCTCTCAAGTTAAAAATACATAGAATCGCTATTTCTTAAGGATATTCAGACGATATTTTGCAGGGATACTCTTTTAATTCCCCTCTTGCAGGATATGTGGCAGCACAGTTTCTATAAAGAATCCTAGCTTCATGGCCCGGTAGTGCACGAGCTTTCTCTAATTTTATAAATTTTCCTTTTCCTTCGAAAAAATCACCACTTCCATTAGACACTCGTGAAATTACTTAGATTCCTTTTGTTTTTTTCCCCTCCACTTATCTAGGTGTTGCTTCTCTACTTTTATAAATTTTGTCCTTTCCTTCACAAAATCACCACTTCACTTATTCTTTTTCGAAGTGTCGTCCTCGTCACTTGATAATGGTTCAAATCTTCGAGACTCGTTGCCAATAGCCCTCGAGTAGGTGAACAGTGCGACTTTAAAATTCACTCATCCACTTTGCAATTTTTTCGTTGTATTTTTTTAGCACCCTGAAACGAAAATGTACCTTTTTTAAGAATAGTTGTGAAATGAAGAAATACAGAAAAGTAGAAATTTTTAAATTTACAAAATTCCACAACTATATTAAATGTTGAATAAAAATTGTGAGCATTTTTTAATTGTTCATTACACGTGAAAATGGCTTCATGCAATTATTTTTATAAATGAAGAAGTTATTAAATATTTAATATACATTTTGAGTATTTTTTTAAAATTATTAAAAAAGAGTTTTCAACATTTTGTTTTTAAATCGCAGATTCTAAAAGATCAAAGTAGGAATCTTTTAAAAATCATCTTCATTTATCACATTGATATTGATTCATTTTAGAAAAAAAAATCATAAAATGTGCACAGTTTCGTTGATTTGTAAAAAAAAATATATATCAGTACTGTGGTGAATTTAAAATTTGTAAAAATAAAAAAGGAAAGACGGAAAACTTATTTACATTATCTGTATAAAATCATCCAAAAAGGAATTTCAAAAGTTTTATATTCCACTGTTCTTCAATCCTTATTTAAGAATAAAGAAAACTATAAGTTGTTATAAAAAATAAGAGCTTGAAATCTTTAAAACATTTATCTGTAACCTGTAATGAATTGAATGCTGCTATAAATAGCAAATAACTTAACTGATGACAGAGTATAAAACAGGGAAATTTTCGTAGACTTTCATAATTCAAAAGTATCTGCTCCCCTTCCCATTTGTAAACTAAAACCATGCATATTTTTTTCATTTCATGCCTTTAAACTTCACATGTCGATTACAAACAACATGTCGATTACAAACAACGGTAATTTTTAAACAAAATATGGAACAAAAACACTCCATCGATTAACTATCCAAAAAGAGAAAAAAAAAAACGAACGAAAAACGCTATTTCTTTTAATCTGCAATTTTCTACCAATTTTTTCAATCTTTGTACAAATTAAGGGTAATATTATTTAACTAGCGGATAAAATGTGTTTCGTGAGATTATCTTTATAAATAACGAAGTTGCTAAATGTTTTATTAAAAATTTGAGTATTTTTTGAAAATTCGTAAAACAAAAAGTTTCTTGACATTTTATTTTTAAAATGACTGATTCTAAAAAACAAAAGCATCAACTTTTTAAGTGTAGAATATCAATTCATTAACTTGAAAATAAATTTAGAAAACATTTTCATAAAAACGTATCAATTTTGACTAATTTTAGAAAAATTTTAAAAAATAGAAGCTAACATCTTTTTCATACCGTATCGTGGTGAAATAATAATCTTTCCGATTCTGTAATTATTTTTTTACTGAGTTTGATAGGAAGAATTGGATGGCTTTTTTAAAAACGTCGACATATCGGGATTTTTTTAACTCATTCCGAAAGCCGTTCGGCGGTATAGAAAGTCAACAGCGGTAAAAGAATTATGTTTGTGTTTTAAGGTTTTTAATTAATATCTATTTAACTAATTACAATATCGGAATGTAAATGGTCAAAACGGCTTCCTCGTATTATTCCCGTTCTTTTGGTATTTTAGACCAGTTTATGCGTGTTGCTGTTCGTGAAATGGCAGACACACGTACATGGATACATACGTACATACGTTTATTTACCTTCAAATTTTAATAGTGTAGAGTTTTGCCGGAAGGCGAATAATTTTAAAACAGAGGTTGTGTTTTCAGCTGATAATTTTATTGGTTTGCGAAGTTTCATTTTTGTTTCGATAAAGTAGTTAATGCCAAATAGTAAGTGTCTTAATTTTTTTCTTTTGCGTGTGGGTTATTTAAGACCTTAAAAAAACAATTTAAATATTTATTTTAAATGAACAGTGTGCGTAATTAATTTTACAGTTCAATAAATTTGTGGTACTTGTAAGGACCGTTAGTACACTAAATAGTAAACAAAGTTAAAAAAATAATAATTTAATGATTTTGTAAAATAAATATTTTGTGCTGTAAAATATTAGTGTTCTCTTGTTATGTAGCATTTTTAAGAGTTAAAACTGCATTAAAAAGGCACACGGTCATTTTGTATTATGAGAATATTTTAAACCTTAGTGTACTGACGGTACTTTAAAGTACAAATTTAATCCATTGGCTATAACGGATTAAATTTCCCGAAGTTGAGTATTTTGTTGATGTATATACCTTACTTTTAATGTAGTGATTCGAAAAAAAAATTGCAGTAAATTATAATGCGATATATAAAGAGTTAAATAATTATTTAAGAGTTTCAGCCTAATAAAGGGAAGAAATCAAGAAAGCGTTGGTATACCTCTGTGATTTGGATGCAAACTATCACCCGACGTGTCATAGCTCACGAATAGCGTGGTGCGGAATGTTGTGCCAAACTGTCTCCAACTGTTCAGCTAAATCACCAACATTCCGGAATACTTGGAATCACTTTCTCGTAACTATGGGAGAGGGATCAGGTGACCTAGTTTGCCAAGGAAGTGTAGCGCAAGCTTGAAAACAATACATGGCAATACATGCCGAGTTGGAATTATTTTAAACAAAAGTCAGTCCTGGGTGTCGCAATTGGAACGGAAACACACCCGATTACAGGACGTCGTCAACGTAAAACACAAATTATAATCAATTACAAACTGGTTACCATTTTGCATTTACCTTTTAATAGAGAATTTTGTGAAACATCATTCAATTATTACGACTTGTACGAAGATTAATAATAAGAAATTAGTAGCGAAATTGATTTCACACAAATTATTTAGTTTTGAATACAGGGTGATTCGCTACCAGATCGACAAACTATTGGGATGTGTAGGGGATACATAGACGATTCAGAATCACATTGTAATGCAGGGTCGCAATTGGTGCCGTTACGATCTGTGGTCAAAGAAGCAGAAAAAAAAGAATAGAAATAACAACACATTAATGGGATAGAGAACATTTTATTGAAAGGTTTTACTACTGCAGGTGTTCGAAACTACGGCGCGACCAGAAGCCGTCTGGTAGGCCTGTCAGTGACTATGTAAGGAATTTCTTACGTTTTAGAAGATACCTAGCATGCCACGTGTCCTCTCGCTAGCTCCAGATATTCGAAAATTACCTTCAACTGAAGAAAAATGCGTCTCATGCACCAAACTCCGTATGTGAACCTAGAACAAACTCATCTCTCATTAATATATTGATGTTTCTGTCCTTTTTATTCTGATTCTTTGCACCATATATCGCAACTATGGAATTTGGCCTACCGATTTGTCGGCCTGGTTAAAACCTGTATATACAAGACCAAAAAACAGTATATGTAAAAGGGGGCTCAGGAGTGTTAACTTTCTCTACAGGGCTGAAAATATAAACAGAATTCAAATATGCATAACTCTTTAAAATTAAAATTAAATAATTCGAATCTTTTACACACTTTTTATAAAGGAATGGGTATCAGAAAAGTATAGCATGTGTTTAAAATATAATCATAATTCTAAAAATTATAAGCATATGAAAATATAAGAAACATTTATAAAAGCAATATTTGATTAAGTTTTACATTGCGTATGTTATTTTCTAAAATAGTAGCTTTAATTACTAGCTATAAGTTGGTTTATAAAGTTAAATGCATCCCGATTACCGTGTAGTAATTTTATATTATTAGAATAATAAATTATACATTTTTAAAAATAAAAAAAATTACATTTATTAGATTTTTAAAAAAAGTTTTTCAATATTTTGTGGAGACACCTTTGGGTCTCACCCTGGACACCAAGCTTAATTTGAGGCAAATAACCACCAAGAGCCATTTTGTATAATAATAACAATTATTTATTATTTCAAGTCTAAAAAAACTCTAATAACATATAATGCTTTTATGTTACGTCAAATAAAGGGATTTACCTTTTATATTAAATTAAATTATGAATTATGCAACTATTTAATAATTATGCTCAAGATCAAGTAAGGTCTACCGAAATATTAGGTCCGAGAAATACACGTACTCGAATATTATTAACTTTTATTAACCTTAACTAATTTGACTAAACTAACTCTTATTCTAAGTTTACATAATTTATATTTACCGCTGGTTATATAAGTTTTCTCGTTCTTCACTAGAATATCAGCACGACGTCTTCACTATCTTGATATCCTGGAATCCTCTAAGATTGAGGTTAGTGTTGCTGGCTCAATAGCCTTCCTCCTCATCATCAAGATTGCTAGCTTACAACGCTCAACTTAAATGCCCTATCTACTTTGCATATCCCGTTTATCTTCTTGGAGTTGATTGAAAATAAACGCGAATTTATATTCCCCAAAAAGACGCCTAAGAAGATTAGTGGAAAGGTTCCGTACAGATTCGTCACAATTTCTCAAATATTTTGAAATACCAAAGATATATTATTATTAAATGATGCAGGGCTTAAAGAGTATGATACATTTTATAATTATATAAAGCTTTTTACATCAGAAGCTACAATTTTAGAAAATAGCGCGCAAAGCAAATTTTTTTAATATTTATTACATATATTCATATGCTTATAATTTTAAAATTATGATTTTATTTCAAACATTTTCTACTTTTTTGAAGCCATAATCTTTTGTAAATAATGTGTAAAACATACGAATTATTTAATTCAAATTTAAAAGAATTATCCCTGTTTGAAAATTATTTATATTTTCACCCCTCGAGACAAAATTAACACCCCTGAGACGCTATAATAAATGAACCAAAAGAAAAGTTTTGGATGATAAACAATAAATAAATATAATTAGGCATATTATTCAAAAAAATTCTATAAACAAAATCTACTGCTGCCTCTTTAAAAAACATTCGCTATTACATTGAAGCCTCAAAATGGAACATTTCAACATAAAAATATATTTTAGTTTCTAACTGAATAGAAGAGAAAAGAAAAAAAGAGAAAACTACGTTAAAGGAACAGAAATGCCTGCCAGTTAAAGATTAAGACCATTTCTTTTTTCGGGATTTTGTTCTTTCCTTTTATAATCCAATCTATACAAGCTTCAATGCGATTTTATTATTCTCGTAATCTTTCATGTAATGGGATTTCAATAGGGCTTTTAAAGGGATTTTCCACTATTTCTCCTTCATATATCCTTTATTTATTTCTTCTAAGGATGAAGAAAGAATTTCGTGTGTATCTGGTATATATTTTTATCCCTATTGTTAAAGTGAATGCATTCGACAGAAAGTATTAGAAAAATCTATTTGTATTTTGTGATAATACTAGTAATTACAATGTGTTTTTTTCTCACTTTGAGTATTGCATTTTTATGCTAAGCAAGGTTATTTATTTGATAAAGAAGGTAGGGATATAGGAAATAATAATACGAAATTATGTATTTTTTATAACTTAATTCAGTTAATATAAATTTTCAGTAGATAATATATAGAAATAGAGAGAATTATCTTCTTACAGTCACACAAGCTTAAAGAATGAAGATCAAAATATGTTTAAAAATGCTCCATAGAATATCCTCCATACAAATTCAGGTTTCTGAGTTACTGCATATTACGTGATTTTTTTTTGTAATTATCCAAGCTTTTTAGAAAACTTAACAGAATTATTTTTTTAATCAGAAAATTTAACATCCACGTATTAAAGGGCATTTTTTATAAACATGTATTGTTGCTGTCTGCATGGAAAAATATTGATTTCGCATTCCAATTTAAATATTTTCTCTCTGTTATTGGTGTAATAAAGTATTTATATCTTCCATTTTATTGCCTAAACCAGTTTTTGAAATGATGTTGCGCAATAATATTGTTACTTAAGTGCTTATTGCGTATAATTGTTCTGTCCTTGATACTGATATAGTTTTTGAAAAACTGCGTGTCAGGATATTTACAGGAATATCTCATTCAATTCCTCTAATATTAGTTTACTCTCTCTCTCTTTATATATATATATATATATATATATATATATATATATATATATATATATATGTGTGTGTGTGTGTGTGTGTGTGTGTGTGTGTGTGTGTGTATCATTGTTTCTCAAACTGTGGGGCGCGAGCATATTGAAAATAAAAGATTTAAAAATATAATTTTTTGAAATGAAGTAAAACAAAATGCTTTCTGTTATAAGAAAAAATACACATTTACACTGATATAATTTATTTTTATCATCTGGTGATCATCAAAAATAAAAGATTCCACTTCAAACGCTCATTAGCCATCTTTGATCATATAACCAAATTAAAAAATATTTTGTTTGCTTTGCGGTCAATATAAAAATGATGAGATATTTTTTTCTTACGTTTCTTTTAACGAAATCAAACGATGAGAGATTTTTTATTACGTTTCTTTTATCCTAAAATATTACTTTAGTTGACCTTCGAACTTACTGGTATGATTATCTCCGTCTTTTTTTTAGGGAAGTTGTAAATATATATAATAAATTTCTGTTTCATCTTTTTTTCCATGTGAAAGAGTTTTATGATATATGGATAAGCATGATTATTCTGAAACATAATGGAAAACGTTTTACACAAATATTTTTTAAAACATGCTACACTTTCTCCATGAACAATTTTGTAGTTTTGATTGCTGTGTTGTACGACTTATTATGATTTATAAATGTAAATCAGCACAATATTAAAAAAAATGGGCATCTGTGATCCCTATTAAAGAAAGTTGAAACTGATCAAGCAATTGAAGAACCTACTGAAATAATGCATATTAATCAAGATAGCGAAAGTAAATATCAGAAAAGCGTGAGACATGAAACGTTTGATTTTATTTGAAATTTTCAAATGCTGCCTAAACATAGCTATGAAGAAAACCATGAAGCCAAAATGTAGCACATCGCCTTGTCAAAAAGACACAAGGAAGAAAAGTTCAAAATGCTATTTATAGATCATCAAACAACAGCAAAATTACAAAAACGCGAACAAAATATGACAGTTTAGCTGGAAAAAAACGTTCCTGTGTCGTTAGCGAAAAGTGTCTGTGATTTATGTTCTTTATTAAGGGCACGCACATTTGAAACATTTTCTTCAGTTTTATTGGATTTTTTCTCAAACTTTCTAAGAAAAATTGAGAAGTCCTTGAAAGTAGGGGTAAGTATATTTTCTCTTAATTAAATTATTCACTGGAATTGTGATTTTTATAGTATATATTAAAAATAACTATAAATCAAATTATAGCTTTAAAACAAACTAAAAAACACGGTTTTATAGTGAATCGAACTAAAAAGTGAATATATATATATATATATTACTTAAAAGTTAGATTTAAAAAGTTAAATACTTATCTTGTTAATTTGTACGGTTTATAATTATGATCGTATTGTAGCTTTAGCGCCAAAGTGCATTGTTATTGCATTCAATACATTACTATTTTTAGGGGGCGCGATAAAAATTATGATTTAAAATTGAGTCGCCAGTAGTGAAAGTTTGATAACCACTGAAATATATAAACCTTGTTCAACTTTTCAGTCGTTAAAAATACTTTTTATTCATCCACTCAAATTCAAATACATTTTTAAAAACTTGTAGTGGATGACTCTCAATGTTAATACAGTTTTTTCAAATATATTAATACACTAATAAAATTTTATTTTTCAACTTTAAATTTATTTTTGCCTTATTTCTGACAAACTAACTGTAACAGATAGTGTGCCAGTAGGTTCTTCTATCGAATTTTTTCGTAGCTTCAAAGTAGCCATTTTAGCCTAGTTTTCAAGGTTAGGGAAACGTGGGGTTGTGACATGAGTTCGCGCCCAGTACCACTGAAGACCCGACGTTTAAGAGAGTTATGCATGTTAAAACTGTCAAGAACTCAAACACCCTTCCTTTGGTGTGGTGTGGCAGTTAGAAGAGGGGGTGATAGCTCAAGTGTCACCCTCGTCACTTGACCATGGTTCAAAATTACGAGGTCCGTCGGCAAAAGCCTTTGAGTATCTGAACAGTGCCACATAAATATTCACTCACTGTTGGTTTCAAATACATTTTTAAAGATGTAGTGAATGACACTAAATGTTAATACAGTTTTTTTAAAATATTAATTCATCTATATTAAATTTAACTAACTAATAAAAATTTTTGTTGGTTGACCTAAGTAGGAAAATTGACTTCATTTTTTTATATTACTTTTTCGTAAAAAAAGACTCAGCACATTTAACCTTATTCTGGCTAACATGTCATGAGTTCGAGTTAAGTACCGCTAAAGAACCGTCTTGTAGAGGCGGCCAATGCCCATTAAAACTTTCGAGGCTCAATCATCCACTCGTTGGTGTGTAAGTTAGAACAGGTGGTGGCAGTTTATGTGACGTCTTCGACACTTGACAATTGTTCAAATATATTTAACTCTCTCTCTCTTTCTCTCCAGACAATTTTTAAGGAAGGGTCTAAGGCAGGGGTAGGTAAAGAGAGATCCATAAAGAGTTATTTATGTCCCACCATAATAGTCAGAAAATCTGCTTTGAACTGAGATTTCCTTCATTTGTTCAACCGAAGATTTATCTGTTATTTTTTAACAAGTACGTTTATTTCATTATGCATGCGCAGCGTAGATAAATGTGCACTGCTTTTCCGGCTGATGTGTTTAATTCCAATTTTGTCTTTGTAACAGTATATATATATATATATACATATATGAAATAATTTTGGTCATTGGTAACAATTACTGTAAAGATGATCATTTTTTAGATGGTTGAGATAACATTGATGGAATTGACGAGGCAATCTTGCTGAATGGTAATCTGGTTTATTGTACATTAAACAGATATAAACATAGAAATGGACGACAAGAAGCACATATAAGAAATACGCTTGTATTAAATGGTGCCAATGACAAAAAGAAACCCGCATTTCCGGTGTCTTGGGGTTTTGTTTATGAAGCGGCAACATGAAGTGTTGGAAACCACGTGGCTTCTGTGGACGGAGACTACAATTGGTGGAAATATATCGTTCGATAAAATCTGATGCAATCTCACTTTAAAAATACAAGCTGTTAACTTTCAGAAGATACGGTTACGATTAACTTGTTAAACGATTAAGCAAGTTAATTATTTACGCGAGAGTCCTGAAGGACAGGACCATTAAAAATTAAAATGTTATTTAGAATGAAATTTAAAAGTATTAATACACACATATTTAAACTTTCTATTTTATTAAAATCATGAATACACCAAAATCATTGGCAATGAATGTCGTATGTATAAGGAAGAATGGATACTCAAAATTTCTATGGTCTTATAGAGAATGGAGACTTGTGTTTAATGTGTCATGAAATGACTGGGGTACATTTAAGGAATACAATCTGAAATGACATCATGAAAATACAACATAGCCAATTTAGAGGCAAACTGTCAAGGAATGATTAAAAAGTATAGGCTGTGGAATGTGTTAAAAAAATGAAAAACCATAAAAAATTATTAAGGTATCCAAATACTTGCGACGGCTTCTTTTTTTTAAAAAATTGAGATTTTCTGTGGTTTTTATATTTATTTAGCACATTTTTAGAAAAAAAGATTAAAATTAAGAAGAAAAAACGAAATTATTACTACTAAAATGGTTTGATTGATTGATTGAATATTAACGTCGCACTGTTCTGCTACACGAGGGTTTTTGGCGACAGACCACGTAATTTTGAACCAAGGTCAAGTGACGTGGACGACACCTGAGCTGGCACCCCCTCTCCTAACTACCACAACACACCAACGGGAGGACATTTCAGCTCTCGACAGATTTAACGTGCATCGCTGCCCTACACAGCGGGTCTTTAGTGGTACTGGGCTCGAACTCATGACATACCTGCCATGGTCCGATACCCTAACCACTGGGCTACCGCAGCCCTACTAAAATGGAAAAATATGGGTAAAAAATGACAAAAATTACATAAACCTTGCCCGCTATGTACAAATAGTAAATGAACAAATTCTCAATTTTTTAATTTAGATGTTTTTCTTTGCTATTCCTTCTTAAAATGCACTTCACGATAAGAGATATTTTTTTTTGTTTTTACAAAAACTAGAACACTTTATCTTAGTTATTATATGAAATTTCATAAAAAAGCTGTTATTATATTCACATAAAACTTAAGTTAGTGGCGCAACAGCCCTTTAGGGTCAATGCCCACGGTGCTCAACTCATTATACGTGACCTTGGGCCCCTAAAGTGCTTGAGCAGATGTTACGGTCGGATGGTCAGTCTGATGCGAAACCCACAGTGTCAAGTTCCCAGGCAAGCTTGGTACTCATTTATCGACCCACAGAAGGAATGAAAGGTTGAGTAAACCTTGCCCAGCCCGTCGTTTGAACCTCGAACCTGTGTTGTGGGAATGCGATGCACTAATCCCTCAGACACTGGGCTTATATTCACATAGGGGACTGTAACTTTTGTAATAAAATAGTGATTGGTAAATCTGAACACTTCTACTGTTATACAGAACATGCCCAAAAAATTTCAGCAAATTATTTTAAAAACTTTTTGAGCAATCGCTGTCCTTGTTTGAGCTTTTCAAAAAAACAAACTAACACATTCCGAGTAAAACGTGTTTTAAAATTTGACATCTGATGTAAAGTTATAGCATCTGGTTTAACTAAAACGCTCTTAGTTTTTTGTTCTAGTGAATGGAAAACAAAATAAGTTTGGTATCTTTGTGGGAACCCCCCCTGGGTTTCATCCTGAACACCAAGATTAATTTGAGGCAAAGAATGACCAGACGCCATTTGTATAATGATGACTTACATTTATTCAGTTGATTCAAATGTAAAAAACTCTACAGACATATAATATCTACATGTCACCGTTTAAAAAAAACTATAGAAATGCAAATGGACCGAATTAGAGACAAACTCTAACAAGGACTGTCGACTGCGAGCAAATATTTTGTTTGGGTTTTTTTTTTGGCACTCGTGATGAAAATCCAGATCAGATCGTGATGAGATCCTCATGATAACGAAGACGCTGCACAATTATTCGTCTTTATCCGTACAATTCGGCATCGCCGAGGAAACCCCCTCAGGTGGCTCACCTTCTTTAGGTGAGTGCGGGTTTCACGCTCCCGAGGTTCCCTAGCGATTTTTACTTTTCCCAAGGGGTTTACTGTCTTTGGTAAACACGGGCTTCACGAACGCGGGGAACCCTAGTGATCTTTCTCTATTTTCGGCCATCTTACTTGCCATTCAAATTTCTCTTTTCTTCTTTTCACGTCTAAAACATAAACCTATATTAAACAATGAACTTTGTTCTAACTTTGTTTTTCTCTAGTAAAAAAATTGATATTTTTTACTACCGTATTATTACATTTTATATTGCGTTCTTTTAATTTGATTTTCTTAAATTTCTTTCAATATTTTGATTCTGCTGCATCTTTTATGTTCGAGTATTGATTTTTTTGTGTTCAATTGACAATGCTTTTCTTTACTTATTATCTTTATTTTTTCTGCCACGAAGTCCTGTGGCAGACCAGGACTGAGTGGAATGAAGTTGTGTCTGATGGTCTTTCACTATTGGTATGGAGAAACAACAGACTGGGAAAACTGGCACTTGGAGCGGGGTGTTGAACTTCTGAGGATCTTGGGACTGGTGAGGTGGGGTCTTGGAGGAAGCGGCCATGTAGAGGGTACAGGAGAAAAGCTGAGTTTTGCGTCTCAGGCCGCCAGATAGTACAGGATCCCGGGACGGCCTAACCAGCATGTCCTGGCTGCTCTATCAGCTGGTGCATAATCCCGCCTGTCTTGTAGTTCAAGGTGGTGCCTGGATGGGGTCCTGCATTGCAGTGCGGGGGGCTCTCCCGAGGGCACTACTGGTTGCTGAATCTAGGGCTAGCCCTGCCAAACTGGTCCTCTGAAAATAAAAGGGATTCTCCTCCTCCTTTCCTAAAAAATAATAAAAATAAAGAAATAACTCAAAACGCATTTATTAAAAACCCCCACCCACCCTACCCAACTCATAATATTAATGTATTACCCACTCTCAACATTGATACTGTTTCTGCACATACTCGAGTTTTACTTATATCACTTCCTAACAATGACGTTAAAAATTTCGCCTTTTGCTATTCATAAAACGCTCATCGGAATAGGTGGTGAACCGAAATCCTTAAAACGATTGCGTTCCGGGATTCTGTTAATAGAAAGTACGTCAGCTTTACAAACCCCAAGTCCTTTCTTCTTGTGAAATTATTTCTTAATAACCCTGTAATAGTAAGTCCGCATAAAAGCCTAAATTCCTGTCGCGGTGTTATATTTGAACCTGTCTTGCTGGACACTCCTGATTCAGAGATACTTGAAGGTTTGTCTGATCAGGGTGTCATTCAGGTAAGGAGAATCACAGTAAAAAAGACTCTACAATTGTTCCTACTAAACATTTAATTTTAATTTTCAATAGCCCTAAATTACCATCAAACATTAAAGCTGGTTACCTAAATTGTAAATTACGTTCATATATACCGAATCCTTTGTGCTGCTTTAAGTGCCAGAGGTTTGGTCATTCTCAAAATTCCTGCCACGGACAACTAACATGTTCCAGGTGTGCATCTGTAGGGCATTCTTCTACAGATTGTACCCTAGAACCAAAATGCATTAACTGTTCACAGCTTCATACCGCTGATTCTAAACTTTGCCCAAAATGGAAAACTGAAAAACAAATACAAGAAATTAAAACCAATAAAAACATATCTAATTTTGAAGCACGCAAATTAATAGTTCCTCAGTTAACCCAAACATATGCTCAGGTTACTAAACCTTCAACTATATCCACAGCTACCCAAACAGATCCAAATATATCAAACATAATCTGTCCACCTTTACAATGCCTAACACCCATATCTTCTAAAACTCCATTGCATAGTACCTCGTCTTCAGTTTCTACCTTCTCCACGTCATCTTCATCTACTCAAGACAATCTACTTCCTTCCCCATCTGGTATACTACCAACAATACAAAGTGAGTCTTTATTACAAATACCCATTCCTAGTACTACTACAACTACTTCCCCTGGCAATAACCTGAATACTTTAGTTTGACCTTTAAAACCTGAAACCCGTTCTCATACAACTCATGATAAACTTAATTCGCTTTCAACTGAAAACTTACTAGAGTCCGTCCCTACTACATCTGATAGTGAACATTCTAATGCAGCTGAAATCCAAAAATTTGTAAAACGAATTTCAAGAAATAGAAGAAAGCGCCCAAAAGTACAGAAACCAGAAATTGAAATAAAAATGTCTCCTCATAGATCTAGAAAGGCAGCACCTACAGAAATAACAACTGATGACGAGGATATTATAACTTATGACGTGGAGGAGGAGAAACTTGAGCAAGATCCTCCGAATAAATTCACCTTTAACGAAGATCCTTTAAATTTTCCTAAAGGATATTTACGCTCATTAACTCCATCCCGATACAGGAACCGTAGAGAATAATTTTTTATACCATGTATTGTCTAACCTTGTTTTAAACCAACATTTGTCTTTTTCAATGCTTTTATTTTAAGATATGGTCTGACTTAGTGGGGAACTCCCCACCAAATTTGGTTTATTTGGATCATTGAAGACGATTTTAAGTGATTTGAAATTTTAATTTTTTTAAAGTGTAGTTTCAGGTTTTTTACGTATTTTATAAAATATTTTAAATTTCTTAACAAATGTTTGGCGCAGCATAGCGCAAATTGGCTCTTGCGCCATTAAACCCCACACTCACTCACTTATCTTCGAGGAAGCTCTAGTCTAAAATTAATAAAATATAGAGGCAATGATCAGAACTTACTCGAAAGTGCTCCGAATTGCTTGCTAAAAAGGGGTTTACCTTGGAACAAAATGACAAGCATCATAATATATGCGCCTAGAGCATTATGTGGGGAAAATGCTGTTATTGCTAAGTTTATAAAAAATGAAACATAGGATACTCTTGTTAGTATCTTGTCTCTTTTTGTATTTTGCATCAGGCGTTATAAAGCTGCACTGACTTACCATTGGCTTGTGGTAGATTCCGGTGTTAATGTGGTGAACATAACTGGAGCTGCACTCTCTGCTATGGATAGGCCAGATATTTTCTTCGAGATGTGGAGGGAAAGTATTTAAATAATATTTACCACAGCAGTATAGGTTCAACTTATAACTATTCCTAAATTTAAAGTTAACTCAGCGTGTTTAAAACATTGGGGTGTGCTCCCTGGGGGACAGGTGCGAGCATGTCAAAAATAAAGGATGATTTTAAAAAATATAACTTTACTAAAAGTAAGCAAAGCAAAATACGTTCTGACATAATAATAAATAAAATACATCTTACATAATTATTATAACATAATCCAATTTAAAAATTAGAAAAGAAAAGTAACATAATATATATAGTTATCATAGTACTTAAACGTAAATTACTTAAAATATGTATTACAGTAGAACGTTGTTTATCCAAACGTTTATTATCTGGAGCGGATTTTTTTCTTATCAACTACATGTTCTGTAGATGAAAACGTTTTCGAACAGTGCAATGATCAACAGTTGTGTCGCATGAGGACAAAAGTTACGGGAAGATCCAAGGTCAGGGATATTTGGGGAATTTCAGTTGTATGATCTGGTAAAAATCTGCGCAGAATATTAGATAAGTTTGTTTCCAAGTGAGGGGATGTATACGAACTCTTTTGTTGATTTGTGAGCTGCTATGGCTTCGAATTCAAAACGGAGAGAGAGAAGTGCAACATCTTTAACATAAAAACAAAATTTGAAATATTGAACCGTCTAGAGAAAGGAGAAAGGCAAGCGTATCTAGCATGGTTTTATGATGTTGAAAAATCAACACTTTCTGACATAAAAAAAACGAGACATCATTTTAAATTTTGCGCCAAAACTTGACTCAGAAGATGGCTCGAAGAAAAGGAAAACCAGGAGAGAAGCAAAAATGTTGTTCTTGAGCCTGAAAAATGCATGGAATAAACTGTATTCAGATTTAGAAGGCGAAAAAGACTTCAATGACGACCACAGGGATTAGCGACATTGTCCGATCGGTCCTAAGATTTCAAGAATGCGTTGAAGAACACGTAGAAACCTGGATGGCATGCGATGAAGAAAGCTGTGCATTTCAAATGCTAAATGATGAAGAAATTGGGACTTCCGTGTAAGAAGAATCTGATCATGTCTGCGATGAAACGGATGAAGACGAGAACAGCAACGAAAGTAGCAAGGATGCATCAAATGCTGGAGCATTTTCAGCATTAGAGACAGTTATGAAGTGGTACGAACAGCAATCAGAGTGCTGTTCTACTCAACTACTGCTGCTGAAGAGAATCAGGGACCTTGCAGCGAAAAATTGCGATATTTTGCACCTATTTTGCTTTTTCTTCAGGCACGTTTCCCGCATGTGATTATTTTCAATATTTGTATAGTGTCCTATTTCAAATACTGCATGGCTCGCATTCGGTTTTCGGTTATCTAAACAATCGCGTATCTGAACGGTGTTCGGTCCCAATTGATTCAGATTATCGAAATTCTACTATACTTAAAATTAAGATATGAGCAGTTTTCTTTGAAAACTTGACATATGTAATTTTAACATTGACGGCTGGATGTCGTAGTTGGTTTTGCGAATTTTCATTAGGGAGAAAATTCGCAGCATCCATGTCGTGTGATTATGTGGCATGTGTGACCCTTGAGCGCCCGATTGGATTGGATGCTCTCGACAAAATTAAATTCCTAAGTACAAATTTCGCATCGACAGTCAGTTGTCTCTCTCTGAGGGCGAAACTGGGTATAAAAATAATTGAAAAAAAGGTTTCGTTTATATGGTGCCTCTCTAAAAAGTTATACCAGATCTAGGGGAATGTACTAGGTCTGCAAAGATATAAATACAAATAGATGGCTCCACTAGAGGAAAAAAAATACTTATAATATTAAATGCAATCTTCTATGTGCGCGTTTTATCTATGTGAACAGCTCCCCCAAAAATTCTTCAAATTGTTTATCATTTAGTCAATTTAAATCTACGTAACTGATGAAATACATACATAATTACTTAAAAAAGTGATAAATATTTCCATATATTAGGCTGGGGAAAAAGAAATTCATTATTTTTCGGTAGATGGCTGTAGTATCGATATCTCGTGAAGTATCGATCAAACAATTTCAAATTTGTGCTCGTTGTCAAGGTGAGGTTTTGCACTAAAAAATTATTTTGCTGTTTATTGTTTGGTCCATTCAGTTGGGAGTTACAGGGTGTTAAAAATGGAAGTCAAAAAAGAGAAAACTCGGTGCATGTCAGAAATTTTCTTCGATAAAGGCGAAAGTACAAACCAGGTGGCTGAAATTGTGCATGGTATTTATGTTGTCGATACTGTAACAGCTAATTACGTGTAATTTTGGTTTCGTCGACTCCGTTCAGGCA
Source organism: Trichonephila clavipes (assembly GCA_019973935.1). Lineage (NCBI taxonomy): Eukaryota > Metazoa > Arthropoda > Arachnida > Araneae > Nephilidae > Trichonephila > Trichonephila clavipes. The sequence continues at coordinate 102,289 of BMAU01020353.1, read as the reverse complement.
TTTTTGATGTTAAAAATGCGCCTCACACAGACAGTCCCGTCTTCAAAAATGTCGATAAAATAACAAAAATAATCGAAGTTGACCATCATGTTAGTAGTAGCATCGCCCAGGAGCCGAAGATCGACCATAAAATACTTTTATATAATTTGTGCGAAGTTGGACTCAAAAAGAAGCTCGATGTTTTTATGCAACACCAATTATCGTCCAAAAAAGGATTAATTGAATTTCCATCTCAAAGCCTCGGCCAAACGGGAAGAAATCAACCCATTTCTTAAGCGGGAGTGACTGCGGATAAGAAATAAGTCAATGCGACTATATTGTGCGAAAATGATCGTGGTCAAAGCGTGGTGAAGTAGCTCCAACGGTGGCCAAAGAAGGACTATCGGCCAGGAAGGTTCTACTGTGCATTTGGTGGTACTGGAAAAGAATCATTTATTATGAGTTGCTTCCGTATTTCCAAACAATAAATTAAAATCTCTACCGGACCGTTTGAAAGCGATTGACCAGGAACGGCCAGAATTAGCCAAAGGAGGAGGTGCTGTGTTCCATCAGGACAACGCCAGGGCACACACGTCTGAATTGACTCGCCAGATACTCTGGGAGCTTGGTTGAAATGTTTTGAACCACCCACTATTTAGTCTGGACCTGGCATCAAGAGATTATCACCTTTTTCTCTCATTGCAAAACTTCCTGAGTGATAAGAAATTGGGACCAAGAGAAGATTGTGAAAATCGATTACTATAGTTTTTCGCCAAAAAGTACCAATACTTTTATGAGAGAGGCATTATAAAGATACCTTTAAAATGGCAATAATTAATGCAACAAAACGGTGTGTATTTGACCCAAATCGGACAATCCGAAACATGTTAAATAAAGTCTTGAATTTCATGCAAAAATAATGGATTTCTTCGTCCCCAACCTATTAATATAAAATTTACACCACTTTCAAAGAAAATGGCTCATACACAGAATTCAACGCTTATCTTGATAATTTGTATGGTTTATAATTAAGCTCGTATTGTAGCTTTAGAATCAAAATACATTTTTACTGCATTCAATACATTATTATTGTATTGAGGGGGCACGAAGAAAATTATGATTGAAAAAGGGATCACAAATATTGAAAGTTTGAGAAGCACTGAGTTAGGTAATAAATAGCACCCTTTTAAAAGGTGTGACCCTCTCTGCTAACCTGTACTGCTATTACCTGATCTTGGAGCCAAAGCGATTGCCCTCGTCTAGTTGTAAGGGGATCTTATGTAACTATTCTATAAGGTATTTGTGTGCGTTAGTTCCTAAACATTGATGACATTATAAATTATATTTTATTTATTTAATACATTCAAAATATAATTTTAAAAAATGCACATTTAAGTTTATAAGCGAAGTGCAAGTATTAAAGGTATCCGACTACGTCCGGAACCGTGATTTTAAAAAAGCGCATAAATGGATTATTTTCATGATATTTAGTGTCATTTGGATTAGAATTTGTGTATAAAATTGTCTGAAGAATATTATTACAATAAAAAATTATTTAAATGCAATATTTCGGTAAAAAAGAATTTAGAATGATCGCTTTTGAAAACATTCTCCCTTGATGAAAAATGTTTTTATAATAATAATAGTTGGATTATATAAAGCAAAGATTTCTCCAGAGAGCCTGAACTAGGATTTTTGAAAAATCCATATTATTTTCAGAGTTACCACCAATTGAAATAAGTATCGAAGTATTTTTCTTAAAATTGCTCCCCTCTGTCGTCGTAAAATATGGATAAACACACTTCTAAGTTATATATTTCAAAAGTTATAGTTGAGCCTCTATAGAGAGGTCTGAGCTATATGCAGACAGAATATTATTATAATAAAGGCATTTTTCACAAAAGGAGAATATTTTGAAAATGGGTCATTTTATGTTCATTTTTTGTCAAAATATTGTACTTAAATATTTTTTTTATTGTAATAATAGTCTTAAAACAATTTTTTATATGCATTTTCTAATCTAAGTGACACTAAATATCATAAATATTTTCCATTTATACGCTTTTGCAAAATCACAGTTCCGAACATAGTTGGGTAACTTAAGAAGCATGTAAGTGGTCATCTTGTTTATACTTGTTTCTTATTAAATTAAATGTTTATTCGTGTTTCTTATTAAATTATAATACCGTTATTCGTTACATATAAATTGCATTCTAATTCATGAAATTTATATGCATGAGGTAAAAAATTGTATTTTCCTACAATGATTATACACAAGTACATCTAAATAAAAAGAAAGAAAAAAACTAAAATCTCTTTTATTTAAATGATTATAAAGTGCAAATAATAATTTTGGTTAATGATACTAATGTTTTACAATAAGATTTAATTTATCAAATCTTTATCACAAATGTTTGAAGAAGTTTTAAGCAACGAGTACCATAATATTGTAAGTATCAAGAAACAAATTACTCATGAAAAAATAACCCCAATTCTTAAGAATGAACTGTTATTAAAGTTAACATTAACAAATATGCTCTTCATTGATTTTTTGGTTGGTCAGACCTCTTTACTGAAAAGCAAAATTGAACATCCGAAACACTTTTTCTTTCCCAAAAACATTACTTGACCCAGTAAATCAAAAGGCTGAGATTTATTTAAACAAATTCAAGTATTCTAGAAGTTGAACCGCAGCCAAATCTAAAAGAAGTATATTATTGTCCCTAAAATACAGAGTACCTTCAATTTCTGCTTGTATAAAGACGGCTCTGGAGATTGTCCTACTTTAGTTTGCATTTATATCTTCTTTGGTAACGGAGACGAATTGATCTAATTTATTAAAGAGTGAGGTTGACCTTAAATAGATGACCTCTTGCTTAGAATTAATTTAGTAGAGCAATGTTCCTAATGAAATTTCGTAAGTGGAATTGGTTTTTATACTCTTTGTGTATATATATTGTGATAAATAAGTTGTAGATAAATTTATTGTTTTCTTTTAAGTGAAATATTTATTGTTTGCAAAAAAAAAGTTGTTTTGCACCATTTGGAAATGTTACTGATATTTTGTATTGCCAATAGAAATATAAATAATGACTTATTTTTACACACATAAAATGTTGTTTACAACCAACACTAAAAAGTTGAAGAGTAGAATTTTGAAGTTGTTGACAGTTTGGCTTATTTAGGCTCTGAAATTAACAATAGGAACAATTGTACTACTGAAATCCAAAAGAGAATTACTATGGCTAACATATGTCTTAATGGAATACGAAAATATATGAAATTGAATTTACTCAAAAGAAAAACAAAGGTTCTACTGTATAAAAGTCTTTAAAGATCAGTATTAACTTATGCATGTGAAATTTGCCCTTGTCTCGAACAAATGAGAATATGATAAATATCTACGAAAGGAAGATTCGAAAATTAATTTTTGGAGAAAATTAGGACAAATAGCATTTGGTGAAGGAGATCAAATTTAGAGCTCTATTACTCATATAAAGAATCTGACAATTTATCTACATCAAAATACAACGAATTAAATGGGCAGGTCAAAATTGTCAGAATGGGCGAAGGTCACATAACTAAAAAAAGTCTTCAATTCCCAACCAATTGGCACACGAAGAAAGGGCAGGCCAAACCTAAGATGAATTGATGGCCTGGAAAAAGTTATACTAGTTCTACTAAAAATTGGAGAATACTAGCGGGAAGAAGGCTGGTCTGGAAAAGGCTTCTTGAGAAAGACAATGCCTAACCTGAGCTGCCGAGCCACCGAGGAAGGAAGGAAAGGAATGCTTAAAAATATTTCTGGCATAAGAAAACAAACAAAACAAAGCCACTTTTAAACGAAAAATGTTAACTTGTATCCAATAGTGTTTTCCAATTTCAGAAAGCTTCTGAGTTACCGTATTGTTTTTAAATTCTACTTACTGTGAACTGCCAACCAAAGGAACAATGAACGTTTTAAGAAATCATGTATTTTTTTACAGCCTATAACAAGGATTGCGAACTCGTGGCACGCGTGCCATTGATGGTACGCGGCAAATATTATTGGCACCGCCAGTGACCAAAATGGTTTTCTTTTTGTTTCAAAGTTTACTATGAAGAATCACGAGCAAACGCGAGTGATCGGTTGCGAGGCGGAGGGGAGCTCACTCGTTTTTTACTGTCTTGCCTTAGTTACGTTGTAGACTACAATTGCTTATGATGAAAAGTTTGTCTATGCATAATATAGTCAATTTCGTCGACACAACTGTACATTAAAAATTAACTGCGTGACATTAGCATGGCTAGTTCAGCAAAAGAACAAAAAGTGCAAGATAGTAAATGTAACAGAGAATTTCAAATTTGGCGGACCGAGGAACATGGCATTATTAGTAAAGGCGACAAAGCGGTGTCTGTTTTAAGTTCTGAAACAGTGGAATATACAGAACTTCGTTTGTAAAACGGTATTTTGAAGGAAATCACAAACCCTCTTGTCAAAAAGAGTGAACCACAGCAAAAATACACTGGTGTGCAAAAATTAAGCAACAGGTAAGTTTTTGCCATAACTTCACGAAAAATCATCTGAGAGACATGCAATTCAGAAATGAAGCAGAGTATTATATACGTAAAGAATGACGAAAGCATCGGAGCTGAAAAAGGAATACAATGCATACGGTATGGAATCAAACAAAAACAAGCTTTATTGAACGCATAGTATCGTAACTCATGATGGTCTATCCAACAGGAAGAACAACAAGCAGATGTTCCTTTATATGGTATATGCCATCCTTCACTGCAATGGTTGCTTCGCACCGTCTCCGCATATTCAGAACCAGCTGGTGCAACATTTCTTGCGGTAGGAGTACCCATTCTTCAATCAGCATCTGTTTGAGTTGTTGGATGTTCTCCGGATGATGTAAGCGTGCTGCAATGCGTCTCCCTAAAGCATCCCACACATGTTCGATGGGATTTAAATCTGGGGACTACACTGGTCAATCCATTTGAGTGATATCTTCCCTTTCCAGCAGCTTCGCAACAGCAAGAGTCCGATGTGGCCGTGCATTGTCGTCCATAAAAATGAAGTCTGGACCAATGGCACCTAGGAATAGACGCACATGGGGAAGAAGTACCTCCTCACAATAGCGATCCCCGATTACAGACCCTCTATCGAAAATGTGGAGTTCAGTTCACACGTTCAGCATAATGCCTCCCCAGACAAGAACTCCAGGACCACCGTAGTGTTGTCTTTCCTTGATGGTACTGGTATAAAACCGTGTGCCGATCTCTCTCCAAATCAAAACGCGATGAGAATCGCTTCTGGTACTGAACCGACTCTCATCAGTAAAGAGGGCACGACTCCATTGATCAGTTGTCCAGTTTTTGTGCTTTCCGCACCACTGTAAACGGTGGAGTCGGTGGTCAACTTTCAACGGGAGGCAGCGTTTAGGACGGCGGGCGAATAGGCCTCCTTTGTGATGGCGTCTGGTCACAGTAAACCACGACACTTGTCGCCCCGTTGCTGTAGAGAGTGGCTGATCAATGACGCTTGCTGACTTCCGTTGGCCTCTTTTCGGCTTCAGGATGATATATCGGTCATCCCTTGCAGCTGTCGTCCTCGGGTGGCCACCAACAACCTTTCTAATAGCTGCACCTGTGGTTTGGAACGCTTTCCAAGCGCGCGAAACGACACTTTTTTGATTCTGAAATCTGCAGCTACACTGGTGACGGTACGCCCCTCCTCCAGCTTTCAGATCATTCTTCCACGTGTGAAGTCGTCCAGGTGATTTCTTCTAGCCATATTTCACGAACTGACTCACTGGCACTTGGAATGAATATGTTGAATTGCGTCTCCGTCCTTCATTTTATTCTACTGTTGAGCAGCGTGCGCCGACATCACGTGTTTTGCGTACGCTCACGTCGCTTCTGACGTGTGATTCCTGATATTTGCATACGCATGACGTTTCTACTGACTTACTTGTTCACTGTACTGATCTCCAGACCCCCTTTTCTGCAATTTCTTAGCTATCTGCTAAATTTTTACATTGTTGCTTAAGTTTTGCACACCAGTGTAATTAATTGCTTTGAAACCGTTTGACATATGACTCCAATTCAGCATATGTTCTACAAAAAGTAACATCTTATAATCTTAATATAAGTTATTTGTCATCCAATTCGCAATAACAGAAGTCACACCAATGTTATTTTAATTTGAATTACACGTATAACTAAAATATTTATAATTATACTGTGCAAAAGGTACTTTTTCATAGTAAAGTTTTGTGTTAAGAGTATTTCGTTTTATTATTTTCACAAAATTATTTGACGGCACATCTATACCTCTTTAAACATTTCTTTTGAAAAAATGGCACTTTGATCCATATATGTTCGCCATCTCTGGCCTATCTTACATTTCTAATAAATAATAAATTTTAACCCGGAAGAAGGCACGTACTTGATACTAATGTTAATGGTCACACGAGGTGACGAAGTCACTCCAATCCTTTTTTTTTTATCTTTACTGCACAATATAAAAATCGTAATTCCAGTGAATGATTTAAATAAGAGAAAATATACTTACCTACTTTTAAGTACTTTAATCTTTTTTGTTTGATAATTAGGGAAATATCAAATCAAAATGAAGTATAATGTTTCATATGTGCATCACTTTATAAAAAAGCTCAAACCACAACTACAATTCCCTATCATCACAGGAATAATATTTTCAGGCAAAACTCTCGTATTTTGTTCAAGCTGTTATAGTCTTATTGTCCTTTGATGATATACAAAAAGCATGTTAACCCTTTATGAAACGACGGTACTTATAAGTACCACTCACTTTAAAATTATATAGAATAACAATTTTTGAGAATATTTAAACCATATTTAGCAGTAATATTCCTTGAAATACACTCTTATAAGTTATATGGCAGCACGAGTTCTACGATGATAATTTTAGAGGGAAGGTGAATAGTTTTAGAGCAGACATTGTGTTTTCAGCTTGCGGCGTTTTCAGTGGATTGTGAAGATTGTCATTTTTGCTCTGAAAAAATAGTTCATGTCAAAAGATAAGTGTCTTATATTTTTAGTACGTAAATGGAGACCTTAGAAAACGATTAGAATCTTTATTTTAAGTCAGCAGTCTATATAATTAATTTCACAGGTGGATATCTTTAGTTAATTAATTAGCTCTAACGGATTAAATTTCCCAAAGTTGAGTGTTTTGTTTATGTATGTCCCTTAATTTTTAATGTAGTGATTCAAAAAAAGTATTGCATGAAAAAAACTGCACTAAATCATAATGCGATAGATAAAGGGTTAATGTTTTCTTGCTTGATTATTTTCAATAGGGTGCAGTCTTTCTTGTGGTACACTTATCTTTCTTGATGGGTTTTTTTTTTTTTAAAATAACATTTAAACATTTTTCTTTCGACTCAAACCTATCATATGCATCGCTCTTCTGAAATTTACTTTCGATATCATAATTAATATCTATTTCAGCATTTTCTTCCCTTGTTGGTCAGTTTCCACTTCATGCAATAGAGATTGAGGATTCCCACTTATTTTTTTATATCCTGTTTATTTACATTTATACACCATCATGAGTCATGCAAGTTAGTTATTAAGATCACTAGGTCATTTTCAGGGGGAAAATGTAGCCTTAGAAAATATTTTGGAACAAAAATAGTCGCGCGAGGAACTCTGTCACCTCAAGTACCTTAAGATTGTAAAGGCATGTTTGCAATTCCCTAAAAAAAACCTCAAGCGGCTCACCTTCTTTAGGTGAGTGCGGGTTTCACGCTTCCGAGGTACCCTAGTGATCTTTACCTTTTCCCTAGGGGTGTATTGTCTTTGGCAAACACGGGCTTCACGAACCCGGGGAACCCTAGTGATCCTTCTCTATTTTCGGCCCTATTTCTTGCCATTCAAATTTCCCTTTTCTACTTTTCCCGTCCAGACCACAGACCTATTTTAAATTATGAACTTCGTTTTTTTTCTAGTAAAAAAATTGATATTTTTTACTACCATATTATGGTTTACATTTTTTATTATGATCTTTTAATTTGATTTTCTTAAATTTCTTTCAATATTTTGATTTTGTTGCTTCTTTTGTGTTCGATTATTGATTTTGTCGTTCTAATTGTATTCAATTTTCAAAACTTTTCTTTACTTATTATCTTTATTTTTTCTGCCATGAAGTCCTGTGGCAGACCAGGACTGAGTGGAATGAAGTTATGTCTGATGGTTTTTCACTATTGATATGAAGAAACAACAGACTGCTCCCTGGGAAAACTTGCACTTGGAGCGGGGTTTTGAACTTCTGAGGATCTTTGGACTGGTGAGGTGGGGTCTTGGAGGAAGCGGCCATGTAGAGGGTACAGGAGATAACCTGAGTTTTGCGTCTCAGGCCGCCAGATAGTACAGGAGCCCGGGACAGCAAAACCAGCATGTCCTTGCTGCTCTATCAATTGGTGTATAATCCCGCCTGTCTTGTAGTTCCAGGTGGTGCCTGGATGGAGTCCTGCATTGCAGAGCGGGGGGCTCTCCCGAGGCCACTACTGGTTGCTGAATCTAAGGCTAGCTCTGCCAAACTGGTCCTCTGAGAATCACAAGGAATTCTCCTCCTCCTTTTTTAAAATAAAAAATCAAAATAAGTCAAAATAATAAAAAAACTGAAAACGCATTTATTAAAACCTCCAACCCACCCTACCCAACTCATGATGCTCAGCCAATGGATGGTAAAGGCCTCATATTACCCACAACTGCCATTGATACTATTGCTACACATTCTCGATTTTTAATTCTATCACTACCTAACAATGAAATGTCACGGAAATCTCCCTTTGCCATACAAAAGGCCCTTAAAGGAATAGGTGGAGACCCGCGAAATCTGTGAAGAAATTACGTTCTGGGGACTTATTGATAGAAACCATATCTGCCCTACAATCAAAATCTTTCTTGTTGGCAAAAACATTTAGAGACTCTAATTTAACTGTTACTCCTCACAAATCATTGAACTTTTGTAATGGTGCCATATCTGAGAAGGACCTTTTTACGCTTCAGAAGCCAAAATACTCGAAGGATTTTCTGACCAGGCTGTTAACCAGGTCAGAAGAATTACAATACTAAGAGACTCAACACGTTTACCTACTAAACATATTATTTTAACTTTCAATAATCCGAAATTACCTACTACTATTAACTTACCTACTACTATTGTGTGTACACTGACAGCATGAGTGCTCTAGAATCCTTGCACTTTTTAACAGAACGGCGACACCCCACTGTGATCGAAATGCTTCTTCTGCAAAAATTGGAAAGGAAGGGTTTTGATATAATTTTTTCCTGGGTACCTGGACACGTGGGTATACTTGGTAATGAACAGGCTGATACCGCTGCACGATCCATGTCTGATCCCATGCAGCGGCCTGTCTGTTACCAGGATTTAAAAACTTCTACACAGAACTATATCCATTGTGTATGGCAAGAGACTTGGAATCAACAGATCCGCAACAAACTGCATAGCATTTATCCTTCCACTTGTCATTGGGCAGCACTACCAGAGCGAAGACATGATGTCCGCTTGACTCGACTTCGCATTGGTCATACTCGTTTTACTCATAGGCACCTTCTGTTGGGTGAAAATGCCCCAGAATGTTCCTCGTGTAAAGTCACATATTCCGTTTATCATATTTTAATAGATTGTCCCGTTTTTAACCATCACCGCATCACCTTTTTTCATACATCTGTTTTAACCTTATCTGACTGGGTAGGGGAGTCTCCTCACCAAAATCTATTTGCCTTTCTTTTAAAGATTGGATTTTTGTATTTGATTTGATTTGTGTGTTCCTTTGTATTTTTAATATATTATATGTATGTATGTATGCATGCATAATAATGTGTGCATATACTTTTATAAATATTTTTTCTTTTTCTTTTAACAAATGTTTGGCGCAGCTTGGCCAAAGTTGGCCCTATCGCCATTAAAATTAACAATCAATCAAATACAGATTTCGAGATCCTTGGGTGAGTTTTGGCCCAGATGATCGCTTCCTGGTTAATTAAACACACAAACAAAAGAGTCTGAATTTTTAGTGCATTTAGAAATAAATACCAAATATAATAGTATATTTTTTATCAGACTTAACTTACTTCAATGCGAATGATAAAACATTTTGCTTTGTCATCACCATGTTTTTAATACTGGGAGAGTAGGCTAAAAATATCAGCCATTCGAGAGCGTTCATCAGCAAGTCTGTTTCTTCACTCTTATATTTAATAAATTTTACATGAAAAAAAGAAATTTCACTCAGATATGTAGATTGAACATTGCCTACCCTTTAAGATAAACTGGACTAAAATTGGAGGTTTTTCTTTAGGCGTAAGAGATAAAATATTTCCAGACCTTTTTGAAAGCGTTTTTACAGATACGCCATTTTCAAAATCAATCAGTTCCAGCTCCACTGCAGCATTGTCTTCTAAGAAATAAAAAGGCGTACAATAACACTTCACTTTCTATAAATGGCCAAAAGGAATGAACGCAATCTACCAAAAATTTCCCCGCGAGGTATTAGTAGTTCGTGATCTACAGTTTTGGGATCACCGTTGTTTATATCAATAATCAATTCTTACGAGTAGTTGCATATACAATAACCAAATAATAACAATAAGAATTTTTTGAAATATATTTCGAAATTTCGAAAATAGCTAACACATATATTAAAGGATCGTTTTAATACTAATTTATTTTCATAGAAAAAATAACAGTCATAATAATCCAGTCCTTCTCAAACTTTCAATGTTTGCGACCCAATATACAATTATAATTTTCATATCCCCTCTCCACACAATAACAATTTATTGAATTCAATAATAGTATACTTTGACGCTAAAGCAACAATACGACTTCAACCTCTTAAGTGCCAGTGTCTTATATAGACGTCTCACTCGGCCAAGTATTAATTGCCCCGAACTTATATATACGTCTTTCCAAAGCACGGTCTTGTTACTTAAAATTATACCGAACTCTATGGACCACAATTAAAGGAACTTGACAGCGTTTGCAAAGGATTTACACTTTTCACAGTATTAGCCTATTGTGTGTGATTCCTTTTCTATTCTCCCCGTCCCCTCCGTTACATCACATACGCGTGCTAACGCGGAAAACGGTGGCATGGGGAGTGAATCACGTAATACAGTGTTTCTCAAACTGTGGGGCGCGCGCCCCTGGGGGCGCGATAAACGTACAAGGGGGCGCGAGCATATCGAACATAAAAGATTAAAAAAAATTATTTACTGGAATGAAGTAAAACAAAATACTTTTTGACATAATAAATAAATGCACATTTACACTGATATAATTTATATATCTGCGATATTACGTCATAAAAATTAAAGCTTCTACTTCTATTACGGTTCATTTTCAAACCAAAATAAGAAAATACAAAACTCAGACCCATAATCGAAAAAAAAAATTAGGAAGATAAAAAATTCATCACTGTAATATTGTTGTCATCAGCTGTAGGCAGCAGAATGTAGTTGCTGCGGTTCGACCTTCGAACTTACTTGTACGGTTAGTTAGTCCTGGCTCTTATGTGTGTATTTGTTTATTCATTTTGGGAAGTTGCAAATAAACTATTTCTGCTGCGATTTTTTCCTTGTAAAATATTTTTATGATTTTTGGAAAAGCACAGAGAGCTCTTTGAAGGATTACTTGGCCAAGATTTATTTCTATGAGTTATTCCCAAACATATAAAAAAGCATAATGAAAAACGTTTTACATAATTTTTTTTTGAACATCCATATTGTAATAAATACACTTGTATTCCGGAGCTGTGACGTCGAGCACAGAGTGAACGAAATCCGTAATTCTGGCAAAACTGTTTAATTGTTACCAATGGCTCTGACACACTATCCTCCTGTTTGACAGTCTTAAGGTATCCGACTACGTTGAAAACGTCATTTTCGGTCAAAAATCACATTTTCTTTTTATTGGATATTTTTAAAATTCAAACAATTATCTTTCTAAATCTGCCTTTGTTTTGTCTGTGCGATAATTAGAAAAAAAGTTACAGGTGTTTAAAATATTATTACAGCGGTGAAATTGAAACCGGAAGAGGTGAAATCGAAACCGGAAGTTGACTGCTTAACATGCTTTTTACCCATAATTTTTGCAATTTCAACCCATTATAATTTTGAAAACAATTTCTGACATTTTTTAAAACTATTTTATTGATAGGCAACAATTTCAATCTTTTAATTGGACTTTTGCGATTGGCAACATCTGTTTCTTCTGACCTCATATGTTTTTGTTTTGATTTGAATCTTTCGAATGTTGCTCGCAAATTTCTTCAAAAACCTGATTTGTTTTTGCTTTAATTGTACAATTTTTAATTTTTAATGGTTTCTGAACATTCTGCTTTTGATATTATCTGCTTATAAGGGTTAAAAAATGAATCAAATTAACCTCTTGAAAACGCAACTATGCTGGTGAGACATTTACAAAAACAGTGGAAGTGTTGACTTGTAATGTTCTTGACTTGAAGTGCTGAAACTTGTAATGAACGAAAACTGGGATAAGTAAAGGTATTTTCACAGAACAAAGAATGTTTTAGTGGAACATTAAGAGGTAATAGAATGTTTTATTTAAATTGGGAAGTGTGTTTTCAAGTTTGTGTTTCTCCAATTGTTTTGAGAACAATCTGTACCTGCATGAAGATTACATGTTTGGACTGACTTATAATGTGACTTCAAAAATGCTTCGATTAAAGTTTTATCGTCCTTTTTTCAGCTACTGAAAAGCTAAAAAAGCAAAGTGTTATTAATTTGAAACCTATTTTTAGAAGGTGAGTGATTGAAAGATGATATTTACCTGTGAAAAGTTATGTGCTAAGCTGAACTGGCCTTGTATGACAAAAGGAGCATTTAGACTTTGTGAAAGAAAGTCTTGTCTGTGCTGCTACACAACGGCTAAAGATGCCACGAACGACACTACTTTTTAAGCGAAAAGCATTATAAAATGTTTCAAAATGTCAGCTGAAGAATGTGGAATATCCGTTGACGGCAGAGACACATGGACATTCATCGCTAAATGTGGTTTCTATAGAAACTTTATACATTGACACTGGGAAATTCTAGATTTGGAAATGTTATCAAAGTTTTTTAGAATTCTATAAGTCCAGTCATACATGCGTGTTCCTGCAATCATCTGGGATTTACTTCAAACATAGTGCGTACAAAATCTTTGTATGTTTTTGCACTACGAAATCTTAAAAATATGTATTTCTTTTGTGATGGTGATTCCAAGGATACCTTTCTGTTAAAGATGTGTATGGTGTCAACAATGTCATCGTATGAGTGCATAAGATACTTCTAAGAAAGATTGAGTAGTCGGAAAAGAAAATTTTTAAAAAAAGGCGAGAAAAACCTCGGTGAGAAGGAAAAACTTATCAATGTTATGTTTAATAAAATTCTACACTGTTTTAGCACTAACACCAATCATGCCAAAGCTATGCTAAGTGCTACAATAGCAGTATTTTTTCACTGTTGCTCCAGCAGGGAGAAACCCATATATGGGCCATGCCCGATTTGAGCTGAGAACTGGTGTGACTATCAACGAGGAAACGACACCAGAAAACAATAAACAGAAAAAATTGTATGTATTTCTGTGAAACTTTAAAATATTGTTAAACCTGTGTACACAAAGCAGAGTGATAAGCAGTTATTATAAAATTGCCTCCACGGTAAGACACAAATAAAAATGTATCATTTAACGCCTGTTTGTGGCAAATCATTTTGAAAGAAACTTTTATCGAGCTAAAAGCATTTTCTTTGGTACCCATATATTACCGTCATTATTTTTAAAAAGCTTTCATTGATGTGTTAGGTATTTTGAAAGCATTTGGCATAAATGCAGGGAATTATATACTGCGTGATGAGAGATTTGTTGACATCTTTCGAGTCGGTGACTCGAAACAACATTCTTTTGCCTTTTATAAAATCAACCAGAAAAAAAAAAAGGAGGCCCAAAGAAAGAAAAATTTTAACAAACTTCCAAAGAGTGGGAGTGTTACTTATAAATCAGGAGAGTTTTAGTAATATACTTGTCATATTTTGTTTTGAAATTGATTTTATAAAGTTTAAATGCATTTTCTCAAAACCATTTTTTTTGTAAATTTCATGATATTTCAAACATGATATTTAAAAAACTATTAGAGATACTTGTATGAAATTTTACACAAATGTTATTATTGGTATTATCTAGAGAATGACCTACAAGCTAAGAAATTGAACAATTTTTAGTTATTTTATAGTTGTATTTCTTTCTGAAAGTTACGATAATTTGATTGAATTTCCTAGCTCGCAAGCTCGACTGGCTATAACTTTTGATTCAAAAGAAGTAATTTAACACTTGTAGGTCATTCTCTAGTAATGTGTTTTAAAAATGTATTGCAGCAATATTTTATGGAAAATATAAAATATTTTAAAAAATAGAGTGTTTGAAAAAATTCCAAAATTTGATTAAAATTTCTTTAAAAATTTTAATTTTTGCAAATTTTTATGTGCATATATTATTTCTAACTGTACTTTTTATTATTGTGTATAAAAGTGAATCTAAAAATGTAAAAATATTAGGGATTTTTTGAAAACTTAAAAAAAAAGTCTCCGAACGTAGTCGGATACCTTAACGTGTGAACTAAAATATATTTGTCACATATCTCCCCTCTTTTTTGGGAGTGACAAACGTTTTTTACAATCTTTAGGTACTTGTTTTGACTGAGTTCCCGGTGTGATAACTTTTTTCCGAAATATTTTCTGTGTTCTTGAAAGTAGGGGTGAGTATATTTTCTCTTAATTAAATTATTCACTGGAATTACGCTTTTTATTGTGTACTATAAAAATAATTATAAAAAAAGATTGGGGTGGCTCAATAACCCCACTCGACCATTAGTATCAAGTGCGTGCCTGCTCTAGGTTTAAAACATGTTAAGACTTTAAATATTGAAAATAATACAATTATTTCTCATCGGAATTTATATTATTGTTCATTATTCAACATCAACTCTAAATGCTAATTCTGTGAGGCTTAAAATTACAGTTCGCTTAAAACTAATTATAATTTGAGCAATGATTTAAAAAAAAAAAATCATTTTACATTTTTGTAAACATTGTTGCGCTCTTGGCTTTACTCTCCTTAAAATTCAGCGATTATATCAATATTGTTTTATTTTCTTATAAATGAACTCGTGCAAATAGCCTGTACTTCAGCCAGTATACTTTTTAATGTATCAGTGCTGCACAGAGTATTTTATAACTAATTAATTAATGCTAAATTAAGAACAAGTTTAATAAGTATTAGCGACTTCCATGGGCTTGTCTTACAGAGCAAATTTTTCAAAGGAATGCTTATGATTAGAAATTGACCCACTGAGTTATTTCTAAAAAAGCTGATATCTATATTTTGTCTTCTAAGCAGCCACTGCATTTTGCAATATGTTCCAATTTAAAAATTAGAGAAAAGAAAAATAACATAATAATTATCCTATTACTTAATATTTTTTTTTTTTTGCTTAAAAGCAAATTATACAAAATTTAATACTTATGTCATGAATTTGTACGGTATATAATTAAGATTATTGCTTTAGCGTAAAAAAAATGCATTATTATTGCATTCAGTACATTATTAATGTATAAGGGGGCGCGATAAAAATTGTGATTGATAAGGGGGCGCCACTATTGAAAGTTTGAGAAGCACTGACGTAATATTAAATCGGTTGTTAATTGTAAACCGTACAAATTATCGAGGTATGTGTTACTTGTTGTGTATAATTTTATATATGACAAGCCCATCGTAATGACTTGTCAGATATAAAATTACCCAAATAATTATTAAACTTGTACTTCACTTTGTGTTGTTAAATTATTATTCAAATACATTGGGCAGTACTCATGCATTTATAAGTGTATTGCATCAGTGTAAATGTGTGTATTATTTTTTTTATTATATCAAAATGTATATATATATATATATATATATATTTCGTTTGTTTCCTTTCATTAAATTAATAAATTTTTAAGTAATATTATGTTTTTGACTTCTAAATATGCTTGCGCCCCCTTGTAGAATTATCACGCCCCAATTGGAGGCATGCCCCACAGTTTGAGAAAACTTGTAATAGTCATAATAAAAATGAGAACTTCAAAATCGGATGACTTATTTGTAAAGCCTTTTTATTAGACAAAAGGTATAGAATAGAAAAGATGCTAAATATTTCGTCTTTCTAATGAAAGTTGCAATTTTTGCTTCCTGCAGCAAATTACAGAAAAATATTCCTATTTACAAAAACTAATATTGCATGCTTGGTATGATGGTTAATACATAGTATGTCTCCCTGACGATGCCATACAGTCCGTATAACGCCTACCCCTCAGGGGGCTTAACTTCTTCAGCTGAGTACGGGTGTCACAATCCCGAGGTATCCTAGTTATATTTTCCTTTTCCCAAGGGGTTTACTATTTTTGGTAAACACGGGCTTCATGAACTCGAGGTATTTAGTGATCCGTCACTATTTTCCACCCTCCTTCTTGTCATTCAATTTATCCTTCCTTTCT
Organism: Trichonephila clavipes; assembly: GCA_019973935.1. NCBI lineage: Eukaryota > Metazoa > Arthropoda > Arachnida > Araneae > Nephilidae > Trichonephila > Trichonephila clavipes. Next base: position 85,720 of record BMAU01020353.1, on the reverse strand, counting down.
TTTCACGTCCAGACCACATATAAACATTATGAAATGAATATATTTCAAATCATTTTTCTTATGACAAATGTTGCAATTAAATAATAACATTTTTTGGTTTACATTTTGTATTGCGTTATTTTCGTTTCTTTTTCGTATATTTCTTTAAATACTTTGATTATGTTGCTTTATTTGTTTTTCGAAAAACACCGTTGGTTTTTCAATCAGCATGTTTGCCGTATGCGGCATCCCGTAAGGAGGAAAATGGTGTTCTGGGGATAACTCTGCATTCCCTTTGGCCCACACTTCACTGTAGACGGTTGGCAGACATGAGCCCACTCCTGTCAATCAGCTGGGGGTACCTCTCTTTGGTGTCCCTGTAGAGACACTGTTGTAGGGTTAGTGCTGCAGATAAGGGGTGTCGGGTTTACCCGTTGTATCCCCCTCAGGGGCTCACCTTCTTTAGGAGAGTACGGGTTTCACGCTCCCAAAGTGCCCTAGTGATCTTTTCCTTTTCCCAAGGCGTTTACTATCTTTGGTAAACACGGGCTTCACGAACCCGGGTTACCCTAGTGATCCTTCTCTACTTTCGACCCTCTTTCTTAAAATCACATTTCTTCTTTTCACGTCTAGAATACAGACCTATATGAAAAATGAACCTAGTTCAAATTTAGTTTTTTCTGATGAAAAAACTTGAAATTTTTTATTAGCATATTTTGGATTGCTTTTTCTATTGCGTTGGTTTGTTTCTTTTTTCGTATATTTCCTTCAATAGTTTGATTATGTTGCTTTAATTTTTTCGACTAACACCGTTAGTTTGCCAACCCGCATGTTTGCCGTGTGCGGCGTCCCGTAAGGAGGAAAATGGTGTCCTGGGAATACCTTTGGCCCACGCTTCGCTGTAGAAGGGTGGCAGGAGTGAGCCCGCTCCTGTCAATCAGCACCCCTCAGGGGGCTCACCTTCTTTAGGTGAGTACGGGTTTCACGCTCCCGAGGTTCCCTAGTGATATTTTCCTTTTCCCTAGGAGTTTACTGTCTTTGGTAAACACGGGCTTCACGAGCCCGGGGAACCCTAGTGATCCTTCTCTATTTTCGGCCCTCTTTTTTGCCATTCAAATTTCCCTTTTCTTTTTTCACGTCCAGACCACAGACCTACATTAAAAAATGAACTTTATTCCAACTTTGTTTCTTTCTAGTAAAAAAAATGGAATTTTTTTACTACCGTACTATGGTTTACATTTTAAATTACGTTCTTTTAATTTGATTTTCTTAAATTTCTTTCAATATTTTGATTTTGTTGCTTCTTTTATGTTCGATTATTGATTTTTTTGTAATCAATTGATAATGCTTTTCTTTACTTATTACCTTTTTTTTTTCCTGCCACGAAGTCCTGTGGCAGACCAGGACTGAGTGGAATGAAGTTGTGCCTGATGTTTTTTCACTTTTGGTATGATGACACAACAGACTGCTCCCTGGGAAAACTGGCACTTTGAGCGGGTATTTGAACGTCTGAGGACCTTTGGACTAGTGAGGTGGGGTCTTGAAGAAAGCGGCCATGTAGAGGGTACCTGAGAAAAGCTGAGTTTTGCGTCTCAGGCCACCAGATAGTACAGGAGCCCGGCACAGACTAACCAGCATGTCCTGGCTGCTCTATCAGCTGGTGCATAATCCAGCCTGTCTTGTAGTTCCAGGTGGTGCATGGATGGGGTCCTGCATTGCAGAGCGGGTGTTTCCCCGAGACCACTACTGGTTGCTGAATCTAGGGTAAGCCCTGCCAAACTGGTCCTTTGAAAATCAAAAGGGATTATCCTCCTCCTTTCTAAAAAAAATCAATATAAATCAAAATAATAAAAAAAACTCAAAACGCATTTATTAAAACCCCCATTCCACCCTATCCAACTCATGATGATCACATATCATTGATTTTTTAAATCCATGCCCTGATAAAAAACTCGTGTTGCCGAGAGCTAACGTTAATGAAATTGCTGCTAATTCCAGATTTTTAATATTATCCTTAACAAACAATGATATGTCGGAAAAAACGCCATTCGCTATCCACAAAGCATTAATTGGAATAGGTGGCGAACTTAAATCTGTCAAACTCTTACGATCCGGTAATTTACTCATAGAAACAAATTCTGCTCTACAGACTAATTCTTTTTTACTTGCCAAATCCTTTCTAAATTCTCCAATACCCATAAGTCCACACAAAACGCTAAATTCCTGCAGAGGTGTAATTTCATAATCTGATCTGTTCACCACCCCAGACGCAGAAATCCTCGATGGATTTTCTGATAAGGGTGTGATCCAGGTAAGAAAAATAACAATAAAAAAAGATAATTCAATCATTTCAACAAAATATTTTATTCTAACCTTTAATATACCTAAACTATCCACAACAATTAAAGCCGGATACCTAAACTGTAAGATTCGCCCTTATATTCCAATTCCTTTTTGCTGTTTCAGGTGCCAGAGTTTCGGACATTTACAAACTTCTTGCCGTGGACAACTTACTTGCTCTAGATGTGCGTCTGCTGGACACACTTCTACAGACTGTACTCTAGAGCCAAAATTCATTAACTGTTCTCAGTCCCATCGATCGAATTCTCAATTATTCCCAAAATGGAAACTAGAAAAAAAATACAAGAAATCAGAACAAGCAATAATATATCTTATATAGAAGCTAAAAAATTATTACCCCTTCAGCTACCCCAAACATATGCCCAAGCTACTAAACCGTCACCAATATCCGTTACAACGCAGACAGATGAAAACATTACGAAAATAAAATGTCCACCTTTAAATTTACTGCCACCACTTTCATCTCCTACGAAACCAAATATTTCACTATTTTCTCCTGCTGCTTCCAAATCATCCTCATCGCAAACACAATTCTTGCCATCAATCTCTTCAATAGCACCTACAGTATCACATCCTCAGCTACCAACTCTTGTATCTGATACAAAAGCACAACCATCTCAGGCACATGGCCCCAGAAAGGATAGCAAAAAGATGGACTTAAAGAAAATAAAACCTACTACGAATTTAAAGGTCATATCTGTAAAAAACACTTCTTTAAAAATTGCGAGGGAACAAAATTCGGATGCCATGGACACAGACGCTAATCCTTTTGACTCGGATTACGTCATAGGTCTGGCATCCGAAGAAGATGAGAGCCTTTTAGAGGCTGATTTTAAAAAAGTGGCAGATAATCCCTTGAAAGGGCCCCTTTCGCCAAGTTCGCCCAAAAAATAACTTCCCTGGTTTCTTGGAACTGTCGTGGCTATAGGTCGCATACAGATGACGTAAAAGACATCCTTCCTGTATGCGTAGCACTTCAAGAGACTTTCTTGAAGTCTTGTCACACAACAAAGATACGTCGGTATGATTGTGAGCGGAAAGACACGGAGGGACCCTCTGTGTCCGGAGGCGTATGTATTTTTACATCCCTCGATGTTCCATCTAGTGCTCTGCCATTCTATACCTCGTTGCTGGCTGTAGCCGTGAGAATCCACTCCACGAGCCTAATCACAGTCTGCTGTATTTACTTGCCACCAAATACTGTTATCCACCAACATGACTTGAACAACCTGGTTGATCAATTAGCATCACCCTTTATCATACTGGGTGACTTTAATGGACATAGCACTTTGTGGGGTAGTGTGAAGACGAACCATCATGACAGACAGATCGAACAGGTACTTTCTTATCACTGTCTCTGCCTGCTCAATCACGAGAAACCAACGTACTTTCACGAACCCACACGATCCTTTCACACATTAGATTTGGCCATCTGCTCACCGTCACTCTTACCAAATTTAAATTTATCTGTTGAAAAGGACCTGTATAACAGCGACCACTTCCTTTTATCCATACCAAAGATTTCAAGTCATTCCTTCCAACATTACAAACCTTAGTGGAATGCTGATTGTCAGACAGCGTATAAGAACCAGCGGAAGTTATGGGGAATCTTTGGCAGATATCCCACTACGGAGAATCGCTTGGCGTTCAAAAAGGCACAAGCAAATGCTAGCAGAATAAGACGTCAGAGTTAGAGGCAATCCTGGATTCGATATGTGTCCTCACTCACCTCGTCAACGTCCAGTAAACAATTATGGAAAAAGGTTAAGGAAGGAAACGGAATGTATCGGGAATTTTCCTTCCCTATTTTACAAACATCAGACTCTGCCTTTTCTTCCCCAGACAAAATAGCTAATATTCTGGGTGAAACTTTTAAGAGTGTATCGAGTACAGCCTCTTATAATTCTCGTTTTCTCGAGATTAAGAGGCAAGCAGAACATACCCCAATTAATTTTTCTACTCCTTCCTTTTTTCCATATAACTGTGATTTTACGATGACTGAGTTAAAAAAGGCACTTACTCAAGCGCTCAACACAAGCCCTGGACCAGATTGAATCAATTACACGATGCTCCGTCATCTAAATCCTAACTCTCTGGCGAACATTCTTTTTTTATTCAACAGAGTTTACAAGGAGCATTGTTTTCCCTCCAACTGGAGAGAAGCCATTGTGATTCCAATCCTTACGCCGGGCAAGGTGACAACAGATCCTCTGAGTTACCGTCCTATTGCTCTGACGAGCTGCTGCTGTAAGACCTTTGAACGCATGATAAATACTCGTTTGGTATATGTTTTGGAGAAAGAAAAGTGTATTTCTCCTGTGCAGAGTGGATTCCGTAAGGACCGATCCACTCTTTATATAACTAGTGATCCTTCTCTATTTTCGGTCCTTTTTCTTGCCATCCAAATTTCCCTTTTCTTCTTTTCACTTCTAGACCACAGACAAATATTTTAAAATTTACAATTTGAAATATTAGTTTTTTCTATTGAGAAAACTTACGTTTTATTACTAACATATTATGGTTTACATTTTGTATTGCGTTAGTTTAGTTTCTTTTGTATATTTCTTTCAATATTTTTGATTATGTTGTTTTATTTGTGTTAAAGTAACACCGTTGGTTTTCCGACCCGCATGTTTGCCGTGTGCGGCGACCCGTAAGGAGGAAAATGGTGTCCTGGGAATACCTTTGGCCCACGCTTCGCTGAAGACAGGAGGCAGGAGTGAGCCCGCTCCTGTCAATCGGCTGTTGGTACCTCTCTTCGGTGTCCCCGAAGAGACGCTGCTATAGGGTTAATGATGCAGATAAAGGGTGTCGGGTTTACTCGTTGGATCCTCACCCTGATGCTGTAGCATTATATTCTGGGTGTACTCTAGGTAGGCGCCGTGCCTGGCTATTGTCAGTTGACCGACACACTGCCTCCCTTGTTGGACTCCGTGGTGGGTAAAGGCACGCCAGGATGAAGTTTATTTACGCGTTTATATGGATCCAATGCTGCTGTGCCAGGGTAACGGCCTCGTATTACCCAACCTTACCATTGACGATATTGCAAAACACGCACGATTTTTAATTTTATCCCTACCAAACAATGAAATGTCCAGAAAATCTCCGTTTATTATTCACAAGGCTTTAATAGGAATAGGTGGAATACCTAAATCCATTAAAAAATTATGATCAGGTGACCTACTTATAGGGACGATATCTGCTGTACAAAGCAAATCTTTTTACTGGCCAAAACCATTATAGGTTCTCCGATGGTCGTAACTCCTCATAGAACTTTTAATTCTTGTCGAGGAGTCATCTCTGAATCCGATCTTTTGTGTGCCTCTGAAACAGAAATTTTGGAAGGTCTTTCTAACCAGGGTGTTACTCAGTCAGAAGAATTAAGATAAAAAAAGACTCATCACTTTTCCCCACTAAACATTTAATTTTAACTTTTAATAGCCCAAAACTACCAACAAACATTAAAGCTGGTTACCTTAATTGCAAAGTACGTCCATATATACCGAATCCTCTGCGCTGATTTAAGTGCCAGAGGTTCGGTCATTCCCAAACTTCCTGCCGCGGTCAATTAACATGCTCTAGATGTGCGTCCGTTGGGCATTCTTCCACGGATTGTACTCTGGAGCAGAAAGGTGTTAATTGTACCCAGTCTCATCCATCCGAATCAAAATTATGTCCGAAACTGAAAATTGAAAAGCGAATACAGGAAATAAAAACAAATAAAAATATTACTTACATAGAAGCTAGAAAATTAATAGTCCCACAAACGTCCCAAACTTATGCTCAAGCTGCCAAATCCTCTAATAAAAACAGTTCTACTCAAACAGATGAAAATATAACGAAAATTAAATGTCCACCTTTGGAATAACTTCAACTCCTTTCATCCAAGACAAGAACAAATTTATCAATATCTACTCCTAATGTTTCTACACCATCATCTTCAACCCAAGCCCAACTCTTGCCATCCACCTCTTCAATATCTACTAGTAAATCAGAGTCTCAACCACCTATTCCTACAAGTAATGATGCACTTTCTAACAATAGAGTACAGGATGCCAAGAAACTAGTAAAAGCACGATCAAGGAAAAGAAGAAAAGAATTACTCATAAAAATGAAAGAAGCAATAATAGAAATTAAAATGAATCCTCATAGACCTAAAAAACCGGCATCTGATGAGTATACAACGGATGAGGAATAAATGATTACCTAAGACGTGGAAGATGAAATTGAAACAAATCCCAATTACGTCAAAAAAATGGTAAGACCTTTTACAAGGGACAATTACTTTAAGTTCAACGAGACACAGAAAATAACTTTCTTCTCAATACTTGTCAAACTTGGTGGGGAATTCTCCCCACCAATCTGTGTTTTTAAATATATTGATATTAACTTTTATATGCATATACATTTAAAGATTTTAAACTTTCTTGTCAGAAATATTATAAAATTTAACGGTTTAATGAATGTTTGGCGCAGTTTAGCCAAAAATGGCTCTTGCGCCAATAACCCCAAAATTCACTCACTCACCCACTCTTGATAACCTTCTATTCCTAGAATCCCAAATCAGGGATGTCTTTGTTAGGAGAAACTATTTAGTTTCTCTTTTCTTTGACATAGAGAAAGCATACGACCGAACATGGCGTTATGGGATTCTCCGTAATATGCATGATTTTAGCCTAAGGGGCAATCTTCCAATTTTTATTTTTACCTTTTTAGCTGTTCGTTATTTTTATGTACGCATTGGTCTCTCATCTTCTCATAAATTCATGCAAGATCAAGGTGTTCCTCAGGGTAGCGTTTTGAGCGTTACCCTTTTTAGTATTCATATGAGTAGCATACTTCATTACCTACCAACATCACTGCGAGGAATGCTTTATGTTGACGATCTACAAGTCTCTTGTCAAGGTTCAGATATGCGACTAATTGAGCGACAGCTGCAAACAACTGTCAATCGATTAGTTAAGTGGTGCCTTCAGAATGGACACACGATCTCTTCTTCCAAGAGCAGCTGTGTCCATTTTTGCAGACAGAAAACGTAACCTACACCCATACCCTTTTATTCATATAAGAAATATTCAAATACTTGTAGTCAGTGAGGTGCGCTTCCTCGGAGTAATCTTTGACTGTAAATTAACTTTCCTTCCGCATGTCCTTTACTTATGGAAGAAGTGTGAATGATCCCTCAAAATCTTAAAAGTACTATCAAACACCTTATGAGGAGCCGATAGAGTCTCGTTACTCTGAGTGTATCAAGCACTAATCATTTCACGTTTGGACTATGGTTGTGTAGTGTACGGTTCTGCTTGTGCATCTGTGTTAAAACGACTGGACACAATACATCATTCTGCTCTGAGAATCTGCTCTCTGGTGCCGTCAGATCTTCGCTTGTTACCAGCTTGTATGTGGTATGCCACCAACCACCTTTAGAACTAAGGCGGAGGCAATTATGTGCCACTTATTTTATTCGTGCTATGTATGTTCCTTCTCATCCATTAAAACCCTTTGCTCTTGCCATTGGTCTCAACCGACTTTATGAGGCCCGTTCATTTAACATCAAACCTTTTTCGGAAAGAGCAAAGGCTGTTCATAATGAGGCCCACTTAAGTAACATAAATATCCAGGAAAATAATATCTTTGGTTTTCCTCCCTGGGACATCCAAATTTTTAATTATAGTAACCCTTTTTCAGGATATGACAAAACAGGCACTGCGAATGTTAATTATCAGCAGCTCTTTTCTTTACATCGCAGTAAGTATTCTAAATACATACCAGTCTACACGGACGGGTCGAAGACTGCTACACAAGTAGGGTGTGGTGTTGTTTTTAACAACACCATTCTTAATTTTACCTTACATAATTCCATGTCTGTCTTTAGTGCTGAATTGACTGCCATTCTTGGCGCACTTCAGCATATAATAGTTTCTAACCACCGTCATTTTTGTGTGTACAATGACAGCATGAGTGCTCTAGAATCCTTACACTTTTTGACAGAACGCCGACACCCCACTGTAATAGAAATACTTATTCTGCGAAAATTAGAAAGATGGGGTTTTGAAATAATTTTTTCCTGGGTACCTGGACACGTGGGTATACTTGGTAATGAACAGGCTGATCACGCTGCATGATCCATGTCTGATCACATGCAGCAAGCTGTCTTTTGCCAGGATTTAAAAACTTGTATACAGAACTATATCCATCATATATGACGAGAGACTTGGGATCAACATATCGTCAACAAAATGCATAGCATTCATCCTTCCACTTCTCATTGGGCAGCACTGCCAGTGCCAAGACATGATGTCCGCTTGACTCGACTTCGCATTGGTCATACTCGTTTTACGCACTGGTACCTTCTGTTGGGTGAAAATGCTCCATAATGTCCTTCCTGTAAAGTCCCATATTCGGGTTATCACATTTTAATAGATTGTCCCGTTTTTAACCATCATCGCATCACCTTTTTTCATACATCTGTTTTAACCTTATCTGACTTGGTGGGGGAATTTTCCCACCAAAATCTATTTGCCTTCCTTTTAAAAATTGGATTTTATATTAGATTTGATTTGTGTGTTTCTTTGGATTTTTAATATATTTTATGTATGTATGCATGCATGCATGCATATGCATGTGTACATTTACTTTTATATATGTATAGATATTTTCTTAAAAAATATATAACTTTTTCTTTTAACAAGTGTTTGGCGCAGCTTGGCCAAAGTTTGCCCTTGTGGCATTACAATTTACAGTCACTCACCTGGCGAGAATCAGACTGAAAGCTAAACCTGTGACTTGTCGGAAAATATCACATAAGCTCACTATTGTGGTGCCCACAATACATGCTCTCTTTTTAAGGATAACCACAGGCCACAGTAAGTTTCGGTAAATGGAACACATCCGACAGGTCTACTAGCATATAGACCAATCTTCTCTAAGCGTCTGTACACAGCCTTAAAAATATCGTAACAGTACAGAAGAGAGCTGACGAGACGGATCTCATGTTGTGCTCCGTCTGTCTTTTGGTAGTAACTGCCACATACCGGTCTTCATTTAGCTGTAACGTCCTGTGCTGTCGCGTCTACTCACATTACCATCATCCTGGAATTTTTGCCAAAGCTAGAAGATGACACACGTGTCGTTTCCAAGTTTCTTTAATACATCCAGCTGGGTAAGCCTAAATTCCAGACGACCGATAATTCTACCACGCAAAATATCATACAAATGCGTTGTGTTTGCCATAACTATGTGGTTATTCCATTGAAAGCCTTATAAAGCGCTTGCGAACGATTTTACTTTTTGGCCTGTAATTTTTATCTATAGCCCCTCTTTCCCTCTTATCATTGTGAAGCACTATCAGTGTCCATTGGTGGCTTCCTTCAACTTGCAAATGATTCTTGAAGATGTATGTAGTCATTTTACGGGTGATATAATTATATATTTTAGAGTTCGATTTCCGCGTGACTCTGAGCGATGCACGTTAAATCTGTCGAGAGCTGAAACGTCCTCCCGTTGGTGTGGTGTGGTAGTTAGGAGTGGGGGGTGCCAGCTCAGGTGTCGTCCACGTCACTTGACCATGGTTCAAAATTACGTGGTCCGTCGCCAAAAGCCCTCGTGTAGCTGAACAGTGCGACGTTAATATTAAATCAATCAATCAATCAACCGCGTGACTCTGAATTATCCTTAATTTCTGGACATAAGTGTATTATATTATATTAAGAGATAACTTATAATGAAGAATTTTTTAATACTAATTGCTTTTTCATCACTAAAAAATTTTAGTTTCTTTTTAATCCGGTTTCACTTTAAGAAACATTTGTAGAACACAATTGAAATTAAAGCTTTCTTGAAGTATTGTAAATTTGAAGTTGATTTTTTATTTTTATATTTTATGTATGGAATACTGAATAAATTTAAACAAAAGAAAGACTTTTGTTTAAGTAATTCAATTTTTTAAAAATCCTAATTTATGTGAGTGATGTTACTTAATAAAAAGTAATTTTGAACGCATATATATTTTGCTTCTAAGTAAGCAAGTGGTTATCATCAGAGAAAATTAATCATTTTACTCCGCATTAAAAATATATATTATAAGTATAAATATTATTATTATGAAATATTTTACTCCATAGTTTAAGTCTAGTATATACATTTGTAAAAGAAAATGTTGTTTAAGTGATAAACCATTATTTATGAGAACTGTACAGATATCCACTTGGACAAAGCACATCCATTTAAGGAATTCGGATAAAAATATCGAAGCAAAAAAAATGATCCTATTGGTAAATCTGCTGTAAATTTCGATACTTATGTATTTTGCCATCGACTGATTTCGTCAAACGAAATGACATCGCTAAGTCAAAAAAAAAATGATGCCAAACGATGTAATCTTTATTATTATTATTGTGTTCGAACTTACACATCAATGGTTTCCATTATTATCTTAAATCTACGCAGACTTAATTGAATATTTGCTTTAAGGCAACCAGGATATGTTTGAAAGGGTAAAATGCCGAAATTAGACTGTTTTTTAAACGTATATCTGTAAAAATATCCAATAGAGCTTAGATATTTTTATGTTCTTAAAACACGTAATATACTAAATCTGTATAACATACAAAAGTAATATTTTTGTTCAATTTTTTTTTCCTGTTTAATTTAAGATGGACATAATTTTTGAGATCTCACACATAATACATGTTTATGTTTAGGTACCATTTTTTATAAAACAGTATCCTTTAAAATGTTAAATATTTTGTGCTTATATATAAAACTAAACATAAAATATAGTGAACCTATTTTTTTAGTAAAATATTTGTATAGTTTTTTTAAAAAATTATAAAACGTTGTGATTTTTACAATTTCTATTTTTCCTCTTTTTTACAAATAAATTATTTTTTTAAAATTTATATACTACTTAGATTCAAAAAAAAAAATTAAATGCACTATAGAGAAGTATATAAAATTTTAAACCATATATTACAATAGTTTTTTTTGTTTAAATTTTAACTAAAGGCAAAAGGTTTTGCTATAGAGAAAAAGTAAAAAAAAAAAAAACTAAAAGTTTCAAAGTGTTTTCAAAAAAGAAGTTTTATCACAATATCTTTTTCTGTCTATTTTTATCCTTCATGAAATGATATTTAAACATTCGCTAGAATTACGAAGAAGTAATTTTAAATTCAAAAGTTTTTTTCCCTTTGTTACAACTGAGCATGAACATAATTTTATCGAACATATTTTTATCTAGGTACCATTTTTTTTGGAAATATTTCTAGAATATGCAAAATATTTTACGTACATATGTAAAAATAATGAACAAAATATACCAATATGGTTTTTTGATAAAATTGTTGTATAATTTCTTTGAAAAACACCATAAAACTTTGTAATTTTAAAAATGTTAATTTTTTCCTTTGTTCTCTTGTAAAACTTGTTTTTCAAAATATATTAGACAAATATAATTTTTCTTTTTTATTAAATAAAAATTAGGAGTTTACATGCATTAAATACAAGAGGAACTATCTTTTAACATGTGGCAAAAGATGCGTGGTGGTTTTTTTACATTTTTATCGGGTTTTTTTTATTTTTTATGATTATGTTATCACCGAACGTACAAGTACTACACATTTTTAGATTGAAAAGAAAAATATGCACTATTTCTTAATACTGAAATTGAGAAAGAAAAACGATTTTTTGAATATTATGGTCTTCTGGTAACCTGAAAGTACCAATAACTAATAAATCAATACGAGGAATGAGTGTATGTTTTTTTTTTTGTTGTTGTTACTACGAATCTCGGTTAGTGACTCCTTATGAGAAATACTGGTATTTCTATTTATTGTTAAATTCATTGGCATATTTATAAGAATATTTCAAGTTTTTATTTAATCACTTGCATTAAAAAATAATAAATAGAAAAATTGCAAAAAAAATTAAGAAGTGTTGTTTCTAAAGATACCGTATTTATATTCGAATCTAAGTAGCACTTTTCTTCCAATGTAAATGTTACTGAGTGCGGCTTAGAATCGAAGAGTCAAAAAATCGTTGAATAGGGGAAACTGAACAAAAGTGTTAAATCGGAGTATTAATTATTAACTACTTTTATTAGCTCTAGTTTTAATTCTTTTAAAAAAATTTATAAATATAGGATATCGCTAAAAAATTTAACAATATTTATTAACTTTTTTTTTACAAAAGTGTTTTAAAATTCACGCATTAAAGTAGTATCAAATAAGTACGGCAGTGCTTCTCAAAGTTTCTATAGTCGTGACCCAATATTCAATCATAATTTTCATCACGCCCCCCTCATACAATAACAATGTACTGAATTCAATAATACGACGCTAAAACTACAATACGACCACAATCTCTGGAGTTTCATCGCCGTATATAAACGTCTCTCTCAGTCAAAGCGTTAATTTCAGGACATATATATACGTCTTTTCGAAGTACGATCTTTTCTCTGCACTGCTATCCATACAATTATTCCGAAGGCTTTGGAATGCATAAAAGGACCTTGACAATGTTTGTCAAAGATTTGCCAGTTCCGATTATTTGCTCTTCGTTATTCTTCACCCTTCCCCCGAAAAAAAACACATGCGCATTCCTTCGTGGAAAACCAATCTCGTAAATTTTAATCAGCGGTTAAGGGATTAATTATAAGCCGTAAAAATCATAAACATAAGTGTTAATTTTTGAATATAATTTTATATATGACAATCCCATTTGGTCACTGTTAATTATTAAACTGGTCCTTATCTTAGGATTGATAAATTAATTTTAAAGTACATTGTGTAGTTATGATACATTTATAAGTGTAATATATCACTGTAAATGTGTATTTTATTTTTTTATGTTAGAATATATTTTGTTGTTTAATTTCAGTAAATTAATAATTTTTTAAATAATATTTTATTTTTGATTTTTCAATATGTACCCCTCGTGGAGTCGTAACGCCCCCAAGGGGGGCACGCCCCACAGTTTCAGAAACACTGAAGTACGGTTGCTATAAAAATTTGTTCTAACATTTGTTGCAGCTTCTATGGGAGTAGGGAATTAGATAAAGCTCACTACCCATTCTGCTTCTGAAGCGGCTTCAAATAAAACCTACGCCTTCAAATAAAACCTAAACCTTTTCCTGGTATTTGTGATAGTCACCGTTTGCAACTTTAGAAAGGTTTTCCAAACATTTGTGTGTAGAATATGGAAGATATATAATATATTGAATGTGTAAAAAAGGTAAAAAAAACCTAGGCGTTTATCCACACAAGTTCCTATCTCTATTTTAAAGAACACAGTTATACAGTTGGGAGTTCTTTAGTGAGAGCGCAACAGGAGGATTTTAAAACAAATGGAATCTTGCATTGATATTTTGAGTATGCTAAAAGCTATCTTTCCGTCCACGTTATACGTAGAAAGCTTTTAATGGAAAATGGACTATTTCCTCTGCTCGTAACAAAACCTTCGAAAGTGTTATTTCCACAAAGTGGTAAAAAACACAGAAACTGGTAGTGGGTATATTGATTTTGAACATTGCTGTGTCTTATTCATAATTTTAGAGTTTTTGAATTAAACTGTTCAGCCAATATATTATAAATTTATTTAAATTCTCATATTATTTACTTTTTAATTTAAACGAACATAACTATTTGCTAAATATCTTAAACGATTTAAAAACATTTATCTAAAATTTTAAACACTTACAAACACATGAATAGGCAACGGAAGTTTTACATGGAACTTTCAAGATTTTTTTCACTACTCTTTTTTTTTGCGATAACGAAAAAAAAGATGTTTAGTTTTCGAGAGCATTAGAAGAAATATTTTAGGAAATAATTTCAATAATATGCTTCTGCCACTAAATTGTGTAGTCAATACTCGATTTTTTTTCCAAAAAAAAAAGTGCAGAAAAATGCGGAATGAATGACAGAGAATTCCTAAATCAATTAATTTTGCGTTTTTAACCCTTTATCTACCGACGGTACTTATAAGTACCATTCGATTTAAAATTACATAAAATAACTATTTTTACGAATACTGTGACGATAATGAGCAGGGATAATCGTCTAAATCCACTCTTCCAAGATATATAGCAGCACGGTTACTATAATGAGTATTTTAGTGAAAAAGGGGATAATGCTACAGCAGAAGTTACATTCTTAGCTGACATTTCCATTAGATTGCGTAGATTGTTCCTTTTCTTAAGAAAAAATAGTTAATGTCAAAAGGTAAGTATCTGATTTTTTGTAAGTAAATGAAAACCTTAGAAAACGATTTGACTATTTATTTTAAGTAAACAGTGGTATATAATTAATTTTACAGTTGAATAACTTTAATTCAGTGCTTCTCAAATTTTCTATGTTTGTGACCAAATATTCAATCATAATTTGCATCGCACCCCCTCCATATAATAACTATGTATTAAATTCAATAACGTGATACTTTAACGTTAAACCAGATTTTCTCAAACTGTGGGGTGCGCCCTCCTTGAGGGGTAGCCCAGTGGTCAAGGTATCGGATTATGACAGTCATGTCATGAGTTCGAGCCCAATACCACCGTGTAGGGCAGCGATGCACGTTAAATCTGTCAATAGCTGAAACGTCCTCCCTTTGGTATGGTGTGGTATTTAGGAGAAGGGAGTACCAGCTCAGGTGTCATCCATGTCACTTGACCATGGTTCACAATTATGTGGTTTGTCACCAAAAGCGCACGTGTAGTTGAACAGTACGATGTTAATATTCACTCACTCACTCACATTTTAAAGCATTCAGTTGGGCTGCATTTTTGAAGTGATAACTTTTGTAGGCGCGTTTTGCTGGAGAGTGAACTTGAATGATGCGTTTTAAAAAGACCAAGCGTTGTTACGCTTGGGTTTGCAACGGTAACAATCGTAACAATACCAATGAATAGTAACAATACTACTCATAACAATGTTACTGAATCATTTGGGTTTAATGAATTATGATTCGCAGAACTTTGTGCAGTGAAATGTAGAGCAGAAAATGGACAAATATATCTAATGATTATCATTCATATTTCATCGGCATAGAATAGTTGGCATTGGGAAGCAAATCGCATAACTTTTAATGGGCAGTTAAGAGATAAATTATAAACCGTACAGGTTAAAAAGTGTTGGTTTTTTTATATAATTTTATGTATATGACTTTCCAATGGGGTCACTGATGGTTCTTTAATTGTTTGTTCATAAATTAGTATTATTAAATTAATTATAAAATACATTGCGTTGCACTCATACATTTATAAGTGTAATATATCAGGTAAATGTGTAGTTTGTTTTCTATTATGTCACAATGTATTATATTTGCTTACTTTTAGTAAATTAATAATTTTTTAAATATAATCTTGTGTTTTAGACTTTTCTATATGCTCGCGCCCCCAAGGCACACCACAGATTGAGAAACGCTGGTTTAGTTAGTAGTATTTTTTTTAAGTTATAGACTCATTCCAAGAACTTTTTTGAATCCTACTACGTATAAATATATACTACAAACAAGAAAAATAATTATATATTATAGATTTTTTCTATAGATGACAAACTACAGTATTATTTTCCATGAAATTGTAGAACACTCGGAGATACACATGGCGGGATATCACAAGCTGTGTACACACATATCGGGTTCTTTTTCGATGTACCTTAGTAGAACACAATCCAGAGCACCAGCATGTATTTCCCAAAACTCAAATATAGTTGCCGACTGTCTTCAAACTCACTTCGTCTGGAACCATTTCTCGCCCTTTTCGTTTCCGACTTGAAAATCCTCAACTCAAATAGCGCATTAGCTGAACCTATTTGGTCTTGAGAGCCTATATATCTTGTATAATTTCAACGAAATTAAAGAATTGACAATTGCTAGATGAATGATGCCACCATTTCCAGGAGACTTTACTTACAATAACATATACTTGAAGTTCTGGAGATTTCAAGAAGTTTGTAGCCCCAAATACACACCAAGAAAAAAAATGTCTTCAGGATATTGATCTTTCTCTTAAACTCTGTTCTTATGTGTATGTGTTAGGGGGAGGGATAACTAGAGATGTAACTGTTTATATAGTTTTATTTTTTCAATATTCTGAAGTTATAAATAGCTGGCAGCCTAGTTCACAAAAGTGGTAAAATAACTGACCGCGGACATTTAAAATCAATGCAGATGGTAGTAAGTATATTTATCACAGCCCCAGGGCCGATTCTAACAGGTATGCAGAGCTGGCACCGCAACCGAGTGGCTAAAACAAGGGGAGGCTGCAAGCCGTATCTAATTCTATCAATCAAATAAAATTTGTTCCGAATTTCTCAAAACAAAACTTATAATAAATCGAATAAACGTGTGGAATTTTAAATAGTTATTGAATAATCAAAATAACCTCGTTTTCTCGATAGTATAACATATTTTAAGAAAAGTAGAATTTTACTACAGTGTATTGATCCATAGTCTATTAATGTATATTCTTTACACATCCTTCATTTGGTACCAACATTAAGGGCAGAGCCGGCAATACCATTATGAAAGGTTTTTTTTTTTGTTGTTTATCAGCGCTACTGGCGATGCACTGTAGATGAATGCTTAACAAAGGCATCTCAAAAATTATTTTTGCGAAACTTGCTTAGAAAAAGTGTCTGATATGGTTAATACTGTGCTTCTCAAACTTTCTATAACTGCGCCCCAATTTTCAATCATAATTTTCATCACACCTCCCTCCATGCAATATATTTGTAATGAATTCAACAATAATGTACTTTGACGTAAAGCAACAATACCACTTTAATTATAAACCATACAAATTATTAAGATAAGTATTACATTTTGTATATAATTTTATGGCCTGCCTATAGGGTCATTGACAATTATTAAGCTTGTTCTTAGCATAGCACTGTTAAATTAATTATGAAACACACTGTGCAGTATTGATACATTTATAAGTGTATTATATCAGTGTAAATGTGTATTTTATTTTTTATTATGTCTAATTGTATTTTGTTTTATTTCCTTTTAGTAAATATTTTTTTTTAAAAAAAAATGACCTTTTGTTTTCGACTTTTCGATATACTCGCCCCCCCTTGTAGGGTTATCACGCCCCCTAGGGAGGGCACCCCACAGTTTGAGAAACATTGGTTTAATATTACCTTAGACATAAGAGTATTTGGATTCTACATGCAAGAAGGGAAATCGAAAACTTTCCATTTAATAATAATCTTAAAATTTAGAAAGACAAAACAAAAGAAAGAAGTTATTTTTATGTATATTTACATTTTTATTAATGTAATACTTTTTACTCTAAAACAGGTAGATGGATTTATAACGTCAACGCTAAGTATTAGTCAAAATATGAAAACTTTTACAGGGCGGCACATTAGGCCTTTGCTCGCGGGTGGTCGACACCCCAGAATTGGTCCTGCATGGCCTTATAAAGGGTCAAAATAACCTAAGCTTTAATAAGAGAGAAAAGGAAGCTGAAAAATAAACTAAAATGGAAAGGTTTACTGGAACTAAAATTCTAAATTAAAAAATCATTTGGCAAAATCACACTACTCTTTCTTCAGAATTGACAGGCAAATCCAGAAATAAGTAAACTATATTTCTGACAAGATAACTTCACACAATTTTCTCCTTACGCATATCTTTTCATGTTTCATAAACTTAACAATTTCGAAGAACTCTAAAATTAATTATATAGAATAAATATGTTTCAAAAGAATTTTAAAAGTCATCAAATCCGTTGGGTACTCTTTCTCAAGATCATAATTTTCTTTTTTCAAGCCCATCTGCATCCGAGCCATGTCAAACAATAATAAGACAGATAACGGTTTCAATTGACTCGCATCACTATATGACAGAAATATACACAAGAAAATAATATTTTTCTTTATGCGAAGAGGAAAACTCATGTTCTTTGAACGTATATTTATTTGGTTATTTATTTTCACTCTAGTGATATTTATATGAGATATGTCATTTGTTTTGACAATACTCAATATCGAATGAGCACATAAGTTGAAAATTTATGTTTTTTTATTGTTTTGCGATTTACTTGAGATGGAGTACATTTTTTGTTTCACCAAATGTGTGCGTATATATATTTAAAATTTCAAAGAATGAAATTTTGACGTCCATGTTATGAAAGAGTTTATCTTTAGAAACAGATAACACTTACAATGAATCAAAATGGATGTATAAATGTGATATTGAATCTCACTGGGAGGAAAATATTTTATGTAAAATTTGGAACTTTGTAATTTAGTATAATTTGGTTCTAGTAAAGAACAATTTTAAGGGATATACAGGGAAATTTTGAGTTTGCTTTTAAAATTCGTCTCTCAAAAATGATTGAATAACCAGTTATAATGACTAAAAATGAATGGTGTCATGTAATATTAGAAAACAACTGAACCAATTTTTTCAATGAATAAAAAGAAATTATGAGTCAAAAGGTTAATCAAAATAAATAAGCAAAAATAATCATGTAAATTCTTTAGGTCAATTAAAAATAAATTTATAGCGAAGAAATGCTATGGCGTAAAAATAGATATTTTAAATTAAGTTTAAAATATATATAAATAGTCTAATTCTCTACAAACAAGAGATAAACTTTCACATCAATCACATTCGAAAAAAAATACAGACAGTAAAGAGAACATACAAAGAAGGACACTAGATTAAAAATTATAAAATGGATGCTGCAGTATTATAAACATTGCTGACTTAGGACAGCTAATATATAAAAAAAAATTTACATAAAAGTGGGGTTGAACATGTTTTTTAGCCAGCCAACCTTCCCCCTTTATGTAAATAATACTGAGAAAAAACCTGTTGAAAGTATTTTGGAGAGGAATATCTAAATCCATTACAAAATAGAGGTAACTTACCTAAAAATTGCACTTAAAAATGCAGAGCCCACGCTAAATCTGAGTGCAATAAATAAGTTATTGCCAGATTCTGGACCCTAATGCAGATTCAAAGCATGAGAATGGCTGAAATGTAGCACTGAACAAAAGTATAAAAAAATAGAAACAAAAATTAATAAAAGAATTACAAAAAACCATAACTTTAGTGACACTAGAGTATATATGAATTAAATATTAATAAGTAATTTTAACTAATAATAGAATATGAAGGTAACTATAAATATGAAATGTGTAAAATTATAGTATTAAACTATAATTAATCTAAGAATTTTTAATCCTTACAATTTTGAATAGCTTTATTCATATAACTATTAATAAAATGAATTGGGTGTTTCTGATTTAAGCAATATTTAGTAAAATGTTTATAGTTATTTATTATTTCTGATTTTTTTTCACACAAGAAAATTATTGCGTTGTATATAATTAATAACACTTTTCCTGAATATAGAAATATGTACTTTACTCTTTCAATGCGGAACTTTTATTATATTGAAATTATAATCTTCTCTTTTATCATAAATATTAGAAACTATTGCATTATCTATTAATTTGAGATGAATGTCAAGAAAATTTGCTTCATTGTTGTTACTATTTGTCTTTATTAAATTAAGATATTGTGGATAAAAATTAGTATTAGGTATAAAATTGACTTGCTTGCCAAAACTTTTTATGCCATCTATATAACGATAAATATAATATTTAGAATTATTAACGTAACTACCTTCAAAATAATATAAGTATAGATTGGCTAGACAGTTTTTCGCAGGGCTACCATGTGACAAACCTTTAATTTAAAGATAATAGTTACTCTTATGAAATATATAGTCCTCTTTAAGTACTATCCTAAGAAGTGAACTAAATCTATCATAATTAACATTTTTAAATAAATTATATTTATGCAAAGTTACAAGTATATTAATCATATCATCAATATCAATAGAGTTAAAAAGATCTTCAAAATCTAAACTATAGACTGAATAAATCTTTTTATCTTTCATTTTTTCAATAAGAGATTTACTATTTTTAAGTATGGCTGTGGATTTAAGATTATTTATTGTATCATGTAATATTTCATGGAAAATTTTGCCTGTTTTGCAGATATATGTATTAAATCCATTTGTAACTGTCCTAAATTTGACTGGGTCTTTATGAATATATATCTATATATATATATATATATATATATATATATATAAGGTTACAAATTGAAATTACTGTAAAACCAGGGTTACAATGAGCCCTTTCAAAACAAATATTGGAATTAAAAATCAGAGGTTCGTATTGTAGGCCAGGTATAAAAATGATACCGTTAAAAAAAAGGAGAGTACAGAAAAAAAAACTAAGCTTCTACATATTTTGAAATACTCTTTATTTAAAATAAATGGCTTTCCTTATGAACTTAAGAGTTTTGTAGTTCTAAAAGTATCCTATTCTGTTCTAAATCTTGGAATAATACCTTGAATAAAATGACTTCAAGAATAAAAAAAATGGATTAAAATAAAAATAATAAAAGATTTAAAACATTAAATCAATTTACTCGATGCTACTTTAATGCATCATAATGAAAAAGATAAAAATAAGTAATAAAATAAATAATAAATAATCATACTAGTTAAATAAATAATTCTTTTTCTCGTTGACCAAGGAATTGTGGAAGAAAACAAACGATTTCTTCCTCTAGAAAGAAAAATGGTATGTGGTAAAAAAAATATAATTTTAAAGACAACGAACAACTTTGTCGGATAGGAATAAAACTATAAAACTGTCTAACGAGGAGATATAGGACATTTTAAATTTATTTTCTTAAGCCAATTTTCTTTTTCTTTAGTGCAAAAAGAAAGAAAAAAGTGTTTTCTAAAGGAGAATAGATTGATGGAGAATTACTCTGCACTGGAATGAGTGGAAGTACTCCAGTTGGGTTAAATTTTTCTATTAAATTTTCCTTGTAGTTTTTTTTTTAACAATTACAAAATAAAAAATTACACTTATTGTTTAACTTTGAACCAAACATAAATTACAGATTTTTTTCTGTTTTTGAAAGCGTATTCGAGTTTTCCTTTACTCTATGCAATGGTGTTGATGATCATCAGATTTTTATGTAGTTAAAGTATGATCAAAAGAAAAACGAAAAATAACTACCCTGTGCTGGTAATTTATCTGCGTTCCATAATCTTTTATACAGTTTTATTTATACATTTTACACAAATTTTGTTTCAAAACTAACAGATTTGCAGAAAAAATTTCATCAGCTTTAATTTTAAATGAAAATATTGTGCTTATTTTTTATGATTGTAACTTTGTAAGTATTTGAAATACATCTTCTTCATTTTTATGAAAATATAAGATTTTTAACCCCTTTAACTGGTTTGGCCATATACCATAAAGGTTACCAAAAGCTGTCAACTGCTGGTTGGGCCGCAAGCTGAACGGACACTTATATTTTGTTATTTCTATCTTTGGTTCGCAGAATTTTTAGTTCTTATAGTGAGATTTTTATTGCTAGTGTTTGTTTAAAGAAATGTAGCGCTTGTGTATGGTACTGAAATACTTCTCATCCGGAATTTTCTTTGAAATGAAGATGGTGATTTTTTTATTGAAGACCAGAATTTAGATATAGAATATTCGATAAAATCAGGGATTGGCAAGGCAATGTACAATTTGTTGCTTGAGAAGAAATGAAAAGGGAAGGATAATTTTAAAAAAACTGATATTATCTCTGTCCCGATTGCAATGTAAGATTTTGTATTGCACCATGCTTCAAATCTTGTATGCATATAAACAATGCACTCACAAACATAATTTTCATCCGTTTCAAAAAGAGGCACAAACATGAAATATTTTTTATAAGTATAAGAGAAATTATTTTATAATATTTGAAAAATTTTCCATAGCATCCAAAGTGTACTTAAAAAATTCAAACATTTAGGGAATGTTGTGTTTCACAATTATAAAATAAAAAAATAGTGTGAAAACTTGATCATGGAAAATTAAAATAAAATTCTTCTATTTTTTCGCATTCTGTTTAGTACTATGCAATAAAAAAATGTGCCCTTTTTTGGAATATTCTGAGCAAAAAAAAAATTTATCCCTTGAGGGATTTACTAATTGCAACTACATGAGAAATTTAAGGCCTTTTGGATTAAATTAAATATATAGGTTTGAAATTAATAAATAGAAACTGAATGTTTTGAATTTATTAAATAGATAAATTCAAATATTTTAATAATTTAAACAGTTTTGGGAATAAATATTTGAGTTTGTATTGAAATTGCCCTATTAGAAGATGCAACTGAGATAGTATTAATAGAAAAACTAATAAATTTCCTTGATGTATTAGTAAATCCGGAATACCTCTTAAAGAAAAAATGTATTCTTATGTTAAAGAATATACATTTTTATTTAGGCAGAATCACATGCAAGCATAAAACATTATGTGGAATCATTCAAAAGATTTCAGATATTTATTATTTTCTGTTCCTAATTATATTTTTAAATAATCGAACTTATATTAAACATTTGTCCATTACTCATCTATAAAAATTTCTTAGTACTCAGTTGTACATTACTTTACTATCTCTCTTTTAGTTTTTGGTTTTCTTTTTTTTTTGTCCTACATTCTATTTCTGTGTGAGTAGATTGTATAACATTATGCACACTCATTGCCGCACAAATTTGCGCACCAAGAAGTAACAGTACGGTTATTACAAAACTTGGCATGAAAGTACGGTTCATTGCAGCAGGATTGTGCAATGTCACCAGAGGGCGTGAAACTTCGTTTTTCTTGGATTATAAAACAGGTAAGCAGAGCTTGTGTTTGCCTGTATTTAATCTCATGCAGAGGGTCGCTTTTCAACTAGATATGGTACTGGCTGAGACAATATAAGTTGCTGTCTGAGTTCGAGAAAGGATGAATCATAGGGATGATGAAAATTGAGTAGACAATTCGCAGATTAGCTCAACACCTTGACCAATCTGACTTTACTGGGAGGAGATGTTTCTTATATGGCAACCAGGTTCTGGACGCTCTCGATAGATCTATAGTCGAGAAAACCATCACATCATAAGAAACTCACGCGTATCATCAACAGCTTCACTGTCCGTCATCCATACACCGTGCACCGTATCGACGGGCCTTTTTGTCAGTCAGTATCATCGCAAGACACCTGCCTGAAGTACAATAGTCCCTCAGGGATCTCACCTTCTTAAGGTGAGTGCGGGTTTAACGCTCCCGAGGTACCCTAGTGATCTTTTCCTTTTCCAAAGGGGTTTACTCTCTTTGGTAAACACGGGCATCACGAAGCCGGGGTACCCTAGTGATCCTTCTCTATTTTCGACCATCTTCTTGTCATCCCACTTTTTCTTTTCTTCTTTTCATGTCCAGACCATTGACCAATATTAAACGATGAACTTTGTTCTAACTTTGTTTTTTTGTAGTAAAAAATTTATATTTTTTACTACCATATTATGGTTTACATTTTATATTACGTTCTTTTAATTTGATTTTCTTAAATTTGTTTTAATATTTTGATTTTGTTGCTTCTTTTATGTTCGATTATTGATTTTTTTGTGTTCAACTTATTATCTTATTTTTTCTGCCACGAAATCCTGTGGCAGACCAGGACTGAGTGGAATGAAGTTGTGTCTGTGATGGTTTTTTACTATTGGCATGATGACACAACGGACTGCTCCCTGGGAAAACTGGCACTTGGAGCGGGGTTTTGAACTTCTGAGGAACTTTGGACTAGTGAGGTGGGGTTGTGTAGGAAGCGCCCATGTAGAGGGTACCAAGGAAAAGCTCTGATTTGCGTTTCAGGCCGCTAGAAAGTACAGGAGCTTGAGACAGCCTAACCAGCATGTCATGGCTGCTCTATCAGCTGGTGTATAATCCCGCCTGTCTTGTAGCTCCAGGTGGTGCCTGGATGGGGTCCTGCATTGCAGGGCGGGGGGCTCTCCCGAGGCCACTACTGGTTGTTAAATCTAGGGCTAGCTCTCCCAAACTGGTTCTCTGAAAATGAAAAGGGATTCTTCTCATCCTTTCTCAAAAAAAAATTCAAAATACACAAAAATAAAGAAAAAAAATCAAAACGCATTTATTAAAACCCACAAACCACCCTACACAACTCATGATGGTCGGCCCATGGATTCTTTGAATTCATGCAACCTTACTATTGGTGAAGTTTCAAAGCATTCACGATTTTTAATGTTGTCGTTACCCCAAAACGAAATGTCGAAGAAGTTTCCCTTTGCCATACAAAAGTCTCTTAAAGGAATCGGTGGAGATCCGAAATCAGTTCAAAAGTTACTTTCCGGTGATTTATTGACTGAAACGGCATCTGCTGTACAATCAAAATCTTTCTTGATGGCAAAAACCTTCTTAGACTCCACATTAACCGTTACTCCTCACAAATCTTTGAATTGTAGTCGAGGTGTCATATCTGAATCAGATCTTTTGTGCGCTTCAGAAACAGAAATTCTCGAGGGGCTTTCTGACCAGGGTGTTACCCAGGTCAGAAGAATTACAATACTGAGAGACTCAAAACGTTTACCTACTAAACACACAATTTTAACCTTCAATAGTCCGAAATTACCCACTTCTATTAAAGCCGGATATTTAAACTGCAAATACGACCATATATTCCGAATCATCTGCATTGTTTCAAATGCCAGAGGTTCAGACACTCTCAAACTACCTGCAAAGGACAGTTGACGTTCTCTAGATGTGCATCTGTTGGACATGCATCCTCAGATTGCAGACTGGAGCTGAAATGCGTCGATTGTTCACAGCCACACTCCGCCGATTCTATTCTTTGTCCAAAATGGAAAAGAGAAAAACAGATTCAAACATTTAAGACAAACAAAAACATATCATATTTAGAAGCCCGAAAATTAATAGGCCCACAACCGTCTAAAACCTACGCTCAAGTTGCCAAATCCATAACTATGAATAATTCCTCACAAACAGATGCAAATATTACCAAAATAGTTTGCCCACCATTAAAATTGTTATTACCATTAATATCCGATCCGAAGCCAACTTTATCTTCCTCAGTCCCTGCAGTTAATAAATCCTCTACATCAACTCAAGCAGAACTCGTACCATCCACATCTTCTGTTCTAGTTGCATCGCCTTCAAAATCTCAACCTCCTAATTCAGTAATAGATACTGTTCCCACCGCTTCTAATCGTTTATCTATCTCTGATTGCATCTTCCTCATCCACAGCATGCTCTGTTCATGAAACGACCACCACTATATCCAATACCATACCCGCTACATCCCAGGATGCAAATCAAACATCAAAGCCCCGTAGAATGAAACGTCCCCCTAAAAACCAATCCAACACTATAAAACCAAAAATAGAAATTAAGATGGCTCCGCATAGACCTCGAAAATCTGAACCTACCGAGTACACAACGGATGAGGAAGATATGATAAAATATGATGTGTGTGTGGAAGAAGAACCTGAGCTGAATCCAATGTACGTTTTAAATATGGATGGTTTCACTTACAAGGGAGAGTTAGTTAAAGGACATAATAGTGCATTTATACGGTACGACTTTGATAACCCAATCAAAAAACCGTGTTAGCAACAGCAAGAGATAATATTTCATTTTAAATAATTTGGTTACGAAATAAACATTTTTCTGACTTGGTGGGGAAAACCCCACCAAAATTTATTAGCTTTCACTTTTAAAATTTTTAATCTGAGATCTTACTATTTTAACCATAATTTTTTAAATAATTTTATACTTAAAAAGTTGTTTGGCGTAGTTGAGCGAAAATTGGCTCTTGCGCCATAAAACAATACATTCATTCGCCCTGAAGTACAATAGCTATCTCTCTCTTTCTCGTGGTGCCATTACATTTATAGTAATGACACACCCTCACGTCGCCTCCGTTTAGAGTGGTGTCGAGCCCGTAGGAATTGGATAGCAATCGAATGGAATTAGGCCATCTTCAGTGACGAATCCAGATTCATTTTTGACACTGAGGACAATCGTGTACATACTCGTATGTGGAGTCCCCGCTGTGAAAGTCTCAATCCTCTCTTCTCTGTACAGTAACACATTACTCCTGTGCTTCTCAGACTTTCTATACTTGCGACGCAATTTTCAATCATAATTTTCATGGCGCCCCCCCTTACATACAATAATAATGTATAGAATTCAATAATAATATAATTTGAGGTAAATCTACAATACGACTTTAATTATAAACCTTGCAATTTATCAAAATAAGTATTAAATTTGTATATAATTTGATGACGTACCCATAGAATCACTGGTAATTATTAAACCTGTTCTTAATTTAGTACTATTAAATTAATTATGAAACACATTGCGCAATACTGATACATTTATAAGTGTATTATACCAGTGTAAATGTGAATTTTATATTTTTTTTATTATGTCGGAAGGAATTTTGCTATGCTGTGTGTGTTTTTCAGTAAATTAACAGTTTTTTAAATAATATTTTGTTTTTGTCTTTTCGATACACTAGCGCCCCCTTAGGGGTCACACCCCACAGTTTGACAAACATTGCATTACTCCCATAACTGTTGTGATGATACGGGGTGCCTTCGAATATTCCAAACGATTATCCTTAGTGCTGTACCGCACCGAAAAACCCAGAGGTTCATTTGTGATACTTTTCAGCCACATGTGTTGTCATTCACTGTAAGGCTCCTAGGAACCATTTTTCTACAGGTCAAAGCTCCCCATGCTCAGCAAGGTCTTTACAGGATTGCCTCTGTCACAACTCCATCCTTCTTTGGCCTGCATGATCTCTGGATTTAAAACCAATTGAGCAAATCTGCGATTGTAAAAAATGCAAAAACGCACAACCTACGAGTTTCGTTGAATTAGAGGTGTGTTTACGTTACTTTTAGAAAGAGATGTCGCAGGACATCACACGGAACTTGTATGTTTCTTTTCACAACCGTATAGCATCATGCATTTATTCTAGAGGTGGTCCAAAAGATTACTAAATCCACTATTAATATGTAATTTTTTCTGCAATAAATGATCATTTTGTTTTCGTTTTGTAATAGCTTACTTACATCTAAGTTGTACTTAAGTATGTAAAATTACGTTTTATTTTGACAACTGAATCTTAGCATGAAAATGTTTATTGCAATGAGTGTATTAGGAAAATAGTGCGTAAATTAACTTCAACAAATTTATCATTACGAGTAAAGGAAATTGTTGTATAAGGTTTTTATTTTAAAATTAGTAAGTGGTATGGTAAGAAAAAAATAATTGTGAAACATATAAGCTAAACATGAGTTATTACAACTGAAAAAATATAGCCTGTTAAGCTTTAGAGAAAAAAAAATGCATTAAATCCTTCATTTATTTAAAACAGATATAAATGCCAGTTCTCAATCAAGAGTTGAATCACTAATAATACAAATATTTAGTAGATTTGTAATAATTTATGAAAAATTCAAATCAAATGTGATTAACAAAATAAAGTTCATTCAAAATATTTCTACTTAGTTATTTCCCATGAAATATTAAAATAAGTTACACACAGAAACTTTTTTCTCAATAATTTTTATCTATTCAATATATAATATGCTTAAATTTTGAAATTAATTAAAAAAATATGAAGTTCATCTCTAGAGTTGCAATTTTCTAAGTAATAACAATCGCTTAATAGCTCTTGTATAACAATAATAAATGAAGAAAAAAATTCTTTTAAAGGAAATAAAATGGTAAAATATTAATCGAACAGTATACACGTATATTAAATAAATTAACAATGCAAAATCTGTAATTAAAATTTGTTTTAAGATAACACATTTTTTTTTCAATAAGTATAATTTATTTTGAAAGGAAAATTTAATACACTCCCTTTCAGAAACCGAATTAATGAAGTCTAAACAAAATCGACGTATTTCCAAAAATGAAATACATCAAAGTATAGAATTATATTACAAAAAAAAACTGTATTTAGTATTTAAAAGCGAATAAAAGCAGTAAAACTTTGAAAATCCAAATATTTGAAGCTAACCACTTTGAAGCTTTACCTTTTATGCTAAACAGGTTCCACAATACTATTTTAGTTTTTTTCTAAACTTTCACATAATTGGATTTCAAATGTCGTTTGAAAATGTCCACATCTTTAATTCCGTCATTTTTCTTCACTTAACTTTCCTTAAGAATATGAAAATATTCCATGGTCTAGGAAGCGAATATTATTGAACTATTGATAAAACTTGAAATAAAATAATGAATATTTAAAAAAGTAATAGAAGAATATATATATATATATTTACAATAATTGTTATTTATATTTGAGTAGAACATTTCTCTCATTTCCTATCTTTTTTTTAAAAAAACTATTTAATTAGCTTAATGGATATGGATAAAAAAAGAGTAAAAATAAAAATAACAATGCTTATAAAAGTTTTGCCAAACGATATTTGTATCATTTCGATGCTATGCTTAACTAAAGAAATATTTATTCATCTAATAAAAAAATACGTTCATTTAAAAATACTGTAAATATATTTAACAATGAATTTATAAAGGTTTTACTGAGTACAAAAATTAATTTTTTTATTCACTGTTATGCGATTAAGATTATTTAATTACTAACAGTATCATTTATGAAATTAGAGGTATTTTTACATAACAATTTACCCGAACGTGTATAGTTGTTACAAATTTACCCCTTTTCGATAATTATTACCAGCTTCATAAATGCCTGTTGTAACAACTACATTTAAACCCTGCCTTCCCTTGATGATTAGTGGCAGCCAGGGGGCACCACCTGTTCTTTTGAGAAGCGGGAACTCGTTCCCCCGCTCTGCTGCCCTGGATCGCTACCGGGGAAAGATGTGTACACGTGGAGTCAGGGAAAGCCTGTTTCCCCCCTTTTAGTCCTTAAGCTATTTTCTGTAACTATAATGGATGTTTGTTGTTTTATTTAAGTGACCCCTTGTGTTGTGGAACGTAAGAACATTAAATAGTATTTGTTCCAGTAATGAAAAGGCTTCTTTATTTCAACACAATAAATACACGACATGGGGGATTGTCATAGTGGCGCCCAACGTTCTAACCGGACCAGGAAACCGAGATGCTAACCAACGCTTCCTTGAGCGGACATGTTGTTTTTCTTCGACCAACTGACCACGTGTATGGAAATTTTACTGTGTGTCGCTCCGACAGTCACAGTTAAAGTGCTTGATAGTATCTGGAAATCATTGGTTTTAGTATCATCCCGATACTAAGGGGAAAGTGCTCGTCTTTTAGAAAATTGTCAGTTTTAGTATCATCCCGATACTAAGGTGAAAGTGATCGTCTTTTAGTTGGAAAATAATCGGTTTAGTATCATCCTGATGCTAAGGTGAAAGTGCTCGAAAAGTGAGGAAATAATCCGAAGTGAAATTGTGTTGATTTTTGTGTTAAAAATACCATCGTGATCAAGAAAGTGGTGTGCTTAAGATATCTGCTAAATATATTCAATATATCGTTTTGAAGTGCGCGAGTGGTGCTTACAAGATATCTACTATTTTGAAGAAAAACAATCTCTTCCCGAGATTATGTGTTACTAAAATCTTCACCTGTACTTGAACAAGGAAACGGAAATTAAATCTGTGAGTAGATGTAACAAATCTTTTGTACAATAATATTTAGGAATATGATCATTTATCTTTCTTGATATATTAGTATTTAAATATTTTGCTTCTATAATGCATTTTTTTAATTATAATTATTTCAATCTGCTGTTGAAATAACTGTGAAATTCAAAAGTGAAACAGATCATTTCTGCTTTCAGGAAGAAGCAACTGATATAACATTATTGATAAATATGTATTGGTGCATTTTAAAATAATTGCTATAGAATAATTTGCTGTAAATAATTGCTATATTGAGTAAATGGTGAAATTCTAGGTTATTATTATTATAAGGAGTTGTTGAATATATTTTTTTCCTAAAGTTAAATATTGAAATAAAAGGTAATTTCTGCTATCAAGCAGAAGGGGAGAAACCTCATTTAATTATCAAACTTTGATATATGTAATGTGTTCAGATTTAGATATTTTTACTGTTTATATATTTCATGAATTGATATATTTATAGCTTTCAAAAAGTTTTATTTGGTGATTTTAAATTTTATGTTTCATCAGAATAGATTTTTTTGTTTAATTTGCATGAGTCACATCCTATGATAGCGGAGAAATTGTTTACTTAAATATATATATTTCCTTTTTTGTCAATAGCATGATTATGTAATACTGTGAATTTTATTCATTGCATTTCCGGTGTGTTTTTTAGAATTGAGTAAGCTACTTGTAGAAAGATTTCATAAAAATCTATAAGCATTTCACAAGAAATATTTATTTTTCAAAAAAAAAAAAAAAAAATGAATATTAAATAAGCATATTTAAAGTGTTCATACTAGGTGTTTCTAGAATCTTATATTCCTAATTGAGTCACAGTGTGATACATTTAGCTTTTAGAAGTTTTGTATTTATTAAGTATATATATATATATTATAACATAACATGTAATCACGTTTTTTCAATATGCTATTGTGACTCATGATTAATTTTATATTTCATATACAGTTGAATTTATGGTATTTTATTTAGATTTTCTGAAGATCTTTTTGTAAAAAATGTTTTGTTTATTCCCTTTATATTGAATTTTTCTCTTTATATGTTTTCTCTACAGGGAAGGTAGTTGTTTAATGATTAGTTAATATGTTTCCGTTGATATTAGGAAAACCAGTTTAATTTATAACTTCCTGTATACTTTAAAACCTGAATCTAATTTTAGTTTAAAAGACAAGTATAGCTTTTCTCTCAAAAGACAAGAAAATAGACCTCCTTAATTTAGCAAGTGAGCTACGAGTCTCTGTGACTTTAGAGGATAAAATAATTGACTTACGTGAAAAAATCACTTCGTGTACATTCTTTCAGAATAATGAGCAGTTTGTGAAAGAGATGCTCGATAACATTGTTGATGAACGTAAATCGCTTGAAGTCGAAGCCTTAAAGAAAATAGAACGGGAGGATAAGTGCCTTGCTGATCAGAGAGCATTTGAGCTTGAAAAGCTTAAATTACAAGTGCAAAATCCTCCAGCTTCTGTAGGTAATTCTTCTCAAATAGATTCTAACCCCA
Organism: Trichonephila clavipes; assembly: GCA_019973935.1. Classification (NCBI taxonomy): domain Eukaryota; kingdom Metazoa; phylum Arthropoda; class Arachnida; order Araneae; family Nephilidae; genus Trichonephila; species Trichonephila clavipes. The sequence goes on along the minus strand of BMAU01020353.1, from coordinate 54,331 downwards.
TGAGGCTGGATTTAAAAACAGTCTTGCCCACATTCATCCCTGATAAAGATGACATATCATTGTTTTTAACAATGTTCGAAAGACAAATGAAGCTCCAAAACTGCCGATTTTTGGGTATCACACTTAATTGGAGTCCTTCCAAGTGATATTGGCTGGTTAATTGCAAGAGAACCGGAAGAGATGTTTAGGAATTATGCTCACATTCACTATATTTTATTGCAAAGGTTCAAGCTGACAGCTGACCGTTTCAGAGTCCTTTTTTGTCGACACCAGAAACAGGATCATTCCACGTGGAAAGATTTCTTTTTTGAGCTAAGAACCTTTTTCGAAGGTTGGCTTAAGGTATTAGAAATAGATTCATTTGAAACCTTGAAATATCTTATCATAGCAGATCAAATAAAAAAAAGGTGTCCACCAGATTACAAGAATCTATTTCTATTCACTTGGGAAATACTGAATGATCATGTTGTGTTAGCTGAAAAGCTGGACTCATACGAAAATGTTAAACCCTCTTCGCAAAAATTAACAAAACTAAGCAACTCTCGTTTTTCTAGAAACACAGGCAATCCGGAGTTTTGGAAGTCTCACTTATTCAAAGTTGGAAAGAATGTTTCGGGTAACCACAAGAGTGCTTTTGCTAACCCTCTCTCTCTCTCTCTCTAGCTACATGACAGCTCGGAATACCAACACCGGTTTTCATCCTCCGATTCCTCGCTATGGTTGTGGCAACCCTGGATTTGTAAAATCGAAATGTCCAAAATGCTCACTAAAAAATGAGAGTGCCTCTGTCAACGCCATACACTTGTTTACTTGTCTTTTCTCCCCAGTAGCTCTACTTGACATCGAAGTCTATGAGGCTACAGGCACAGTTTGTGCTGATACAGGAGCCAGCCAGTCAGTCGGGGAGAATTAATGTTTAAATTCTTGAGAAATCGTGGACAAAAATTCTCAGAATTTCTTCTTGCTATGTGCCTAGCTGATGGTCAACAATCCACATCCCTTGTTCAAAAAGCTACAGTACCAATCACCGTAGGTGGACGAACTTTCCAAATCGATTTAATTTTTTTGCCACACGCAAAAGATAACCGCACACTTCTAGGTGTTGACTTTTTAAGGACATTAGGAATCATAATGGACATGCGTAAAAATTTTTGGTATTTCGGTGACAAACCAAGCTTCAGGATACCTTTTTCAAAAGATATTCCTTTGCATGTAGACGACAGTCCTGTCGAAATAAATAGTAGTTCTTGTCCCACAAATTCGATTCCCAGTGAAATTCCATTACATAGCAACACTGTTGATGAAACTGAGACAAATTTTCTCCATTTGCGAGAAGAAGAAGGACAGGCCCTAAATGTAGAAGAAAGAAATGATTTTATGGTCCTGCTTAATGAAAGTAAAGATGTTTTCAGACTAGGGGGAGAACCAACTCCATTCGTAAAACACTTTATAAACACAGGTGACCACCCACCAGTTTCAAATGCACCTTATAGACTATCTCCAAACAGGAAAGAACACTTAAGGAAAGACATTGATAATCTTTTGGCTGATAATATTACAGAATAATGAGAGTCCCCATACGCAGCCCCAGTAGTTTTAGTGCCCAAGTCTAATGGAACTGTTAGGTTGTGCTTAGATTATCGTAAACTAAATGCGATTACTATACCTGACAAATATCCACTGCCCCTCATGGATGTTCTTTTACATGATGCTAAATCTACTGCTTTTATGTCTACCCTTGACTTAAAAAATCCGGTTATCATCAGGTAGAGGTCAATACAGCGGACCAGGACAAGACTGCATTCGTTTGCCCTTTTGGTACATTTAGGTACAAAAGAATGCCATTTGGAATGCCATGTTCAGCCGGTTTCTCATACACAAATTGTATTTGAAATTAGTTGCCTGGTGAAAAGTTGTTGTGATGCTTCGTGTAAGAAGCAGAAATGCTTATCAGCACATTTCTGATTATGATAAAGGTCAAATTGTAGCGCACCGGGACTGTGTGGTTTATCGTATCGCAGTATTGCTGCTCACATTGGTCGAGATCGAATGACTTTTCGCAGAATATGAAATCGATGGGTTCAGGACGGTAATACGTTACGCCGTGCTGAATCATAATGGCCCCCTATCACTATTATTCGAGAAGATAGGTATGTTCCAGCATGGACTTAATGGATAGTGCAGCTACGTCAAGATCCCTGATTGAAAAATTGGGGTCGTTTGCAAAACAACAAGTGTGTACACGAACAGTTTGAGAACTTTCGCAGCAGCATGGACTCTGAGCTTGGTGACCATGGTGGGGCTACCCTTGACGCTGTATCACACACAGGAGCGTCAATACTGGTGGGATCAACGACGAACCTAGAATGATTAGACGCTACTTTTTCAGATGATTCCACGTTATGTTCATAGCATCAAGATTGTCACATCCATTTTATTGAGCATCGTGGTGAACACACATTAGCAGTGTGCATTCGTCATCGTCATACTGGATTCTCACCTGGCGTAATGTTGTGGAATACTATTGGATACACATCTCAGTCACCTCGTGTTCACATTGACGGTACTTTGAAGATTGCACGTTACATTTCTGTTTTGTTACGACTCGTGACTCTACCCTTTCTTTAAGCTCTGCGAAAACTTACGTTACAGTAGTATAATGTACGACCGCATGTTGCCGGTATTGTACGGACGTTCCTTCCTACGGTATTCGTTTGGCTGTGGCCCTAGCCAGTACGTTCACCAGATCTCTCACCATTAGAAAATGTCTGGCCATGTTTACCAAGCAATTGGCTCTTCACCATACGGAGGTTATAACGGTTGATGATTTGGGGCATCGTGTTGAAGCTGCATGGGCATCTGTACCTGTATATGCCATCCAATCTCTGTTTGACTCAATGTCCAGGCATATAAGTGCTGTTAATACTTCCAGAGGTGATTGTTCTGGGTACTGATTTATCAGGATCTATGTAGCCAAATTTCTTGAAATTTAATCACTTGTTATTTCCAGTACAATATATACTCGTATGTCCAATTAATATCATTTTGTTATCTTATTTCTTCGTGGTGTAGAAATTTTGATGGGCAGTGGTAAACGTAAGTCTTTTATGGGAATAGTTCTGTAAGAATTTATCCATAACTGTGTAATTATTTCTGAAAATTGTTATATTAATAAATTCTGATTTACTGCAAGTACCCCATGTGGCCGTGGGAGTGAAGTGGTCATGGTCACGAACTCATGGTCGACATGCCATACATCTGAGCCCTAATTTCTATTATTCTTCGTTACTTGACCGTAGTTCAAAATAATGAGGTTTGTTGCCGAAAGATTATAATGTTGCTTCACAAATTCACGCTAATAAACATGCATATAACTGAGCCTTTGGTGGTCCATATCCCACAAAAACTGTAACTACATCTGTAACCAACACATAATCAAGTACAGAATGAACATTTGATTGAAGTTACAGCAATTCATGGGCAATCTAAACATTCAAATGCCTTTTCTTCCCTCGAAAAAGATGACTTTTAAGCGTTTTAGCCAAGGCTTATATTTATAAAACTGTTTTCTTATTTATCTGCCTAAAAAGTATGAAAAAAAAGCATTAATTCATTTTTAAAAATCCATACTAAGATTTTCTTAAGTGATTTATTTTATGATACATTAGAGATAAAAATTACTGTGTGAGATTTATTTACTAAAAATTTTAAAAAATTATTTCAAAATCATTGATATTTAGCAAATACTTTGAGAATATTTTTTTAAAAAAATAACAGTTTGACACCAGTTTTGTCATATCTATTTTAGAACTATAAATGAAAATATGAATTGACTTCATATGGAATAAAAAAGAATAAGAAAAAATAATATACAGCATGTAATTCTATAATTTATAAAATTACGATTTGTTTTTATTAATTAACCTGGTTAAAGAAGATCTTAGGAAATCCATTTAAAGGAAAGAAATGTAGGTAAAAAACCCTGTTATTATTATTAAAAATATTTTATAACACTATCCTATAGATTACTTTTGGAGTTCTGCAATATTTTCATATTTTATATGGGTAAAAATATTGAATTATTCACAAAAAAGTAATCATAAAAGTCATTGCAGTTGTAAAGTTAATACTAAATTGTAAAATAATTATGGTATTATGTTTCATAACTCTAAAAATCACATTTTTAATTCATTTATTTTTCCACAAAGCAAGGTGCTCCTCCGTTATAGTGGTTAGTAATGCTGACTAAAGTGTCGCTGAGCCTGCGTTTGAATCCCGGTGAAGGTATGGATGTTTGCAAGTGTACATCGCCTTTAGGACGTGGACGTACTCTAAATAGCCATAGTGCCGCAAATTGCACGAGGTTAGTGGAAAATGAAGAGGGATGAATAGCCCAGACAACCCACAGGGGTGTTCTTCCTCAAAATTAAGGTTATATCGAGCCAAATAGCACTGTCACATAGTATGGTGCTCAAAGCTATATACGGTCTAACAACAACCTTAAATGTAGTCATTTCGAGGGACTTGATTTGGTATTACTGTCGATAAATTGGTTTAGAAGTAATTTATGTATATGTATATATTTGCTTAGAAACTAATTTTCTTTTTAAAACAGAAAACACATTTTTTGCAAATTTAAAATTCTAATTAAAAGTAACTTAATTATTATTTAATTACTAATTACTAGTGATTATTCGATTAATTATTTGTTAATTACTTCGTTACTAATTTGTGTACATGCATTGATATTTTAATAATAATATAATTCTTATTTGCCAAACATTATTTTTTAGCTGACGATTTATTCTGTAATTAATTTCTTGGATAATGTAAAATGATTTCTTGCAATAGAATAGAATTTCAGTTAGTTAATGTGCTGTAAATAAAATACTGTTTTCGAAAATATTCTGAAATGATATTTATCTCATATTTACCACTAATTCATCTAAACTGATTCGCAATCTTTGCTAAAAAATCTACATTGACATAAATAACACAACATAAAGCAAGCTTTCCCAACTCTTTTTTTTCAGAGGTCCAAATTTAACGTATGTGGCCCTCATTAACACGTATTTAATGTCCCTAAGTAAAATTCTATTCGAAGATTACTTACAACAAGTAACTAAACAGCAGAATAATTCGTTAAATTAAATATATATATATATTTATTTTGGGAAAGAAATCATAATTAAGCTATTCCCAAATATCTCACTGATTAAATAAACTAAACATTATTTAATCATTGAATTGTTATTATTTTATTATCTATAATATGATTCGTGAAAAACAACGAAAACAATATAATAAGAGTCCATTTTGTTTTAAATTTTCACTCCAGAAATATTTATAAGGGTTCAAATCTTTTATAAAGATATATATTTCGTACGTCACAAGTAGTATTATAATGTTTTTCCTGAACTGACCCGCGAGGTCATTTGGGTTTGGCATCCCTGATTTACCCTACATTCTTCTCTCCAAAAACCAGATATTTTAAGATACTTTCACAAATATCGTTCATTAGAACAATGGCTTTCAGCAGTTTAAAAGAAAATTCCGCCTTAACAATAACAGTTAACCACTACAGAACAAAATGTCTACCTCTGAGTAATTGATTGCCTTCTAGAATAACTGATGCTTGATTAATGATTTATTTTAACGAAATTTTATAAGGAGATATTTTTGTCTTTCATTAATTAAAGGAGGCGTAAGGAAATACGGGAGTATTCTAAATGTGAATTTTTGGACTCTGTTCTGACATTCATTTATTTTCTATTTTTATTATTTCTAAATGATCTTGAAATTCTTTGTATAACAGGCACCCATACTTTGAAATTGCAGTTTTTTTTTTAAAGTTTAGTTATATTGGCCGGATAACGCACCCCCCTTTTTTATGCAAAAATCTGAAATGTATGAGAGGGATGCTGTTTATGTTTTGAAGTCTTTTTACTTCGAGGTATTATCCTAGACTTTTAAAAAGATAGAATACATATAGAATTACTATCTTTTAAGTTTAAATTGTATGTCATTTCTTTTAAATGAACAGTGTTTCGCTATACGTAAAAGTCTTAATTTCTTTCATGTGCGTGTGCTCACCTCATTCTTATTTTTAATCTATCATGTTTGAACCCGGCATACAATGGGCAACCGTAAATTTAAAAAAGCCACGTTATATGCAGATTTTACAGATTTTTTTAATAAAATTTAATAATTAGCTCCTTTGTGCAGTGTTTCTCAAACTGTGGGGCGCGCCCCCTTGGGGGCGTGATAACCCTACAAGGGGGCGCGAGCTTATCAGAAAGTCGAAAATAAAAGATTATTTTTTTTAAAAAAATTATTAATTTACTGAAAGCAAGCAAAAAAAATGCTTTCTGACGTAATAAAAAATAAAATACACATTTACATCGATATAATACACTTATAAATGTATCAGTAGCGCCTGTGTTTCATAATTAATTTAACAGTACTAAGTTAAGATAAAGTCTAATAATTACCAGTGATCCTATGGGCATGTCATAAAGTTATATTTTCAAAATTTAACATTTATCTTGATAATTTGTATGTTTTATAATTAGAGTAGCATATTGTAGCTTTACCTCGAAGTATATTATTATTTAATTCAATACATTGTTATTATATGGAGGGGGCGCGAGAAAAATTACGATTGAAAATTGGGTCGCAAGTATAGAAAGTTTGAGAAGCAATGCCTTAGTGCATATCATGGAACCCATTGCAGCGACGGCTCATTAGAGGAACACTTCACGACAATACTTCTCAAATTTGATGTACGGAAGTCAGCAGAATGCCCAGATGGGACATTGTACTCATCTTAAAGAGAACCCTAATGCCTGGGAGCAAAACAGGTGTTGAGACAATTTTGAAAACAGCTTTGTTAATACCACACATCTTCCTTGTCCGACACCCATATGACGTTCAGCCTCAACGATTTACAGAAAGGACACTCCTATGAGCAACTTCTATTATTTGGTTCCTTCACACATAGGGACCGTGAATTATTTGAATGAAAAAGAACATCGGTCTTTTGTAATAAAGACATAGTCTGTAAGGTATCATGTGTTAAAGGTTTAGGTGAATTAATAGGTACGAGGTACGGAGCTGAGTTGGTATCATCCGCGTGAGCCAAATGTCTCAAAGAACCAATGGTGAGGGAAATAAGATGATGAGTGTAGTGTGCATATCCGCTACACTCACCCATTAGAGATTATTGGGGGCGTAAAAGACACCCATCCAGAGGATTTAAAGCAGTGTCCCCCACCCCCGGACCGGGGATCAAATACTACTGGTTCACACAAGAAACATTAAATTATTTCCATTTTATTTACTGTGGTATATTTTTCTCGGTTTTGGGCTACATTTTTATAAAATCACTTTATATTTATTTTTGGTGTATCTACGTTTTATTCTGAAAGCACATTTAAATATAATTAAAATAAAATTATTAAACCAAAACAATCTAAAATATAACAATCAACGTCCTCCTTCTCAGCTCCTATCCAACGTTGACCGGTCCACGGTGATAAAAAGGTTGGGGAACACTGGTTTAAAGGGTCAGCTTAGAAGTTGATGATTATATTTTCTGCATCATCTTCAGAATTTGCTTTATCTCTTCTTCTTCGAACATACGCTAAAAGGGTTACGAGGGCAACCCCTCCAGATTTCGATCGAAGTGATGCCAGCAAATGTTGTTGCGGGGCGGGGACAGCCACATCCAGGAGACGAACACTTCAAGATTTACGAACATGAAGCCGAATTTGAACTTTTAACCAGCGAAACTCTGTGAAGATTAGTCTTCCTAATAATGCACTAAAATTTGTTTTTAATTAATAAATAAATAAACTACTTTTTGGCAAAAATAGCTGTGTCCTCGCTTTCTCTACAAAGTAATAAGTTTTAATAAGGTAGTTTTAAGGGCTCACGACATTACGTCATCCATTCTCTTTTATGTTTGCTTCTTTGTACTCCCTTAACACTGTAACATCCATCGGTGTCAATTTGACACTGGAGCCTGTTTATTTGGTTCTCCTTTCCGCATTTTTGCAAGGAATTTCAAAATTTTTCATGACTTTTAATTTTTTTTCCATGGTAATTACATAGTAAAAGTTTTGCGGTCTTAGGTTAATTAAAAAATTAATAACTAAATATACCTAACACGTCCGTTGGTGTCATTGTAACACCAAGGCAATTTACCATCATAAAAATCTGCTGTTCATCATTACCATTAGTAAAGCAAACTTCTCAAAATATTATCGCACATTTGTTTGACCTTCAATGTTATGTTATTGGGTTAACAACGGAAACGAATCTATTTTTCTAAGATTGTTGTGTCTACGGGTTTCGTTACATAGCATGTGGTTATCTGCTCTTAAAAGTAAGTAAAAAAAATGTATTCGATTTCCAAACCTCGTGCAGAGCAGACACCCTGAAACGATGGCACATAGAAAAGGTCTAAGCCCTGATGCAATCGATAATTCATTGCGAGAGATTTCTGAGAACGAATCGGATGGCGGTGTGTAGTCTTGCTCTAATTTAGATTCCGACATAAGATTGAGTGAAAGCGACTGCGTTAAATCTGAAGAAAGTGCAAAGATAATTAACAATATTCCATTAAATCATGATATACATATCGCTAATGGTAGCACAGAATGAATATCGCATAATAGTAATGTTTCTGTTAGATTTGAGACTAGAAATGTGTTTTGTGACAAAGCAGTTGTCCAACAAGCTTCGCGAAACATAAAAGGTCATAAATTATGTTAATTACAGGAAATAATATTGAAAAAAAAATCTTAAAACTAAACCCTACGGAACAGTAGTCCTGAAAATTGTTTACTTATTTCAATTATTTCGTATATTTTATACGTACATCACGGTGTCGAAACGAAACCAGCGGACGTTTAAGGGTAATCAAAATTCTGGACTTTCTAGTGTTAAACCTTCTACAGGTCATAGTTTTGAAACGCTAACAAGCAAGCATGTTCTCTCCTTCCCTTTCTGTACTATTTTAAATCAATTTAAAAATAAACTATTTATAAGATGCATAAAAAAAATATGTTTTTGTACATTAAATGTATATTCATATTTTAAATAAGTTTTACCACCTAAGCAATTATATATATATATATATATATATATATATATATATATATATATATATATATATATATATATATATATAGAAGTATATTCCATAGGGAAACAATAAAGATTGAAACAAAAATGTGGGTTCCTGGAATAAAGATCAAAATTGGAATTCGGTTAATTTTGCGAAATTATTGTCGGAACACATCATGACAAATAATTTTAAAAACTATTTTATTTCAAATAAAATGATTTTTATTTAAAAATCAAATGTGTGTGTACGAACCCCCATACTTATGCAGCATGGTTTTTGGGAATACGTTCCAGCTCAAAACCAAATGATACGTAACTCAACCTCTGCTAAGATATATATATATATATTAAGGGCAGTCGGAAAGGTAAAATTTGATTTTTTGACAATTTGAGATTTTTACATTTCCACATAGTACAAATTTTAACCTTTCTAAAAATACCTTACTTTAACCTCTAGGGTAAGTAGAAGCCCTAAAAACCTATTTTTAAATAATCGTTGAAACTGGGCCACGCCCATTTGACAAGCGTAAAAGTAAACAAAGTTTTTTGTTTTGGCTTAAAAGTTGAGCGTCTGGTATAAATCAAAACATTTATCTTTTATTGTATAAATTGAGCCTTTTATTATTTTATTTCCTAACCCATTTGAAACTTCACTGTATTTTTAACGGTCAAATCAGTGTTTGTTTACACTTTCAAAACTGAGTTGTAATTTTGAACTCGCAAGTATTCTTTAACATTATTCAGCTTAAACTTTCAAAAAAATTGCTATAATATATCGATTTTACTATGCCTAGAGCATCGACTAAAGTATTTAAGAAACGAAGAGGAGTTTTTAATAAAGGAAGATGTAATAAAAGTAATGATGGTTGTAGTGAAAGCAATTCTACTGTTCCAAAGAACTCTGCTGATGAAAAAAATTGTGCTGATGGTGCAAAGCTTTGTACTAATGAAACTGAACCATCTGCCAGTGAGAGAAAAATTGTAAACATGGATATTTCATATTCGGATGAGGCTTTTTCTGGTTTCAGAAATGTTATTGTGGACATTAATCTTTTAGCTTGTGTGTTTTTTGAAGCTGTAAAATGTATAAAGTGTGAAAAAACAGGACTCAGGTTGCACCTCAGTGAAAGTAACTGTGGTGAAGCTGTGAAGTTTCACTTAAAATGTCCTTCTTGTAAATATAACTATACTTTTTTAACTCCAAGAAATGCGATAGTTCTGAGAATTACGAACTGAATACCCGGCTAGTGTATGCTATGCGATGCATAGGTAAAGGTGCTGAGTCTGCTAGGATGTTTTGCGGTATCATGAATCTTCCCCGCCACCCACAAAATTCTCAAAGTACAACCACATTTTACTGCAGGCAACAAGAGAAACCTGTGAACACAGTATGGCAGAAGCTGTTCGTGAAGCCGTTGATGAAAATGATGGAAAAAAGGACCTTGCTGTTGCTGTTGATGGTAGCTGGCAGAAGCGTGGTTTTTCTTCGAAGAATGACTTGTTGACAGACACAAGTGTTGATACCGGCAAAGTTATAGATGTCGAAGTTTTTTCAAAACAGTGTATTTGTCCGAACAAAACCAAGCATCTTCAAAATTGTAAGAGAAATTTTGAAGGCTACAGCGGTAAGATGGAAGTAGCTGGAGCTCTATCCATTTTTCAGCGTTCCCAGTCTCTCTACAATGTTCGGTACACAAAATATTTAGGAGATGGAGACTCCAAAGCGTTTACTTCTATTGTCGAGAACAAAGTATATGGTGACCATTGCTCTGTCGAGAAATTAGAATGCATAGGTCATGTTATGAAAAGAATGGGGACACGTCTTCGACGCTTGAAAACTAAGATGAGAGGACAAAAACTTTCTGACGGAAAGCCTTTATGCGGAAGAAATAGATTGACAGAGGCAGAAATCGACCGTCTGCAAGCATATTATGGTCTAGCTATCCGCAGAAATTTGTCTAGCGTGAAGGACATGCAACAAGCCATATGGGCAATATTTTTACACAAGCTATCAACCGATGAAAAACCTCAGCATGGATTTTGTCCCTCTGATTCAGATACGTGGTGCAAATTTAAAAAGCAGAATTGCTTGGGGAGACTTATCATCACAAAAATAGTTTACCTGTGGATGTTGTGGAGGCCATGCGACCTGTTTTTAGGGATTTAGCTAATCCAGAATTGCTAAAAAAGTGTTTACATGGAGGTACGCAAAATCCTAACGAAAGTGTAAATAATGTAATATGGTCTCGTGTACCGAAGAAAACATTTGTACAATTAGAAGTTTTGTCACTGGGTACATATGATGCAGTTTCCTCATTTAATATGGGGAATGTATCAAAACTAGAAATTTTGAGAAAAGTGTGTATTGAGCCTGGTGATTACACGGTACAAGCGATGGAGTGCCTCGACAAACAGAGGCTGTTACGAGCAAAATACTATTGTTTACAAAAACAAAGGAAGTTGGGAAGGAAAAAGACTTAAAAGGAAGAAAGAAGATGATGAGCTACTAAAAATGCTGATGATTTAGAATATGGAGCTGGCATGTTTTAACTAAAAAGTAATTATACGTTAAAATCAATTTTTCTCAAAATGTCAATTTTTGATGTTCGATGTTCCTTTTCTTAGAAACTACTGTTCACAGGTATGTAAATTTTTTATGATATATTTATAATGATGGCTAATATATACTGAAATGAGCTTTTTGTAAAAAACCCCAAAATTTATTTTTTACAAATTTTTTTATGTGAAAAACGGGTTAACGTAAACTATGTTTGATAAAATATTTTATAAATTATGAAAAAATTCAAAATTAGCTAAAAGCTCATTTGAGTATAATGAGAAATGTGTATTTTAATTATATGAAAAATTTCAAGCATGTACATATAACAGATTTTGAGAAAATGTTCCTCGAAAACAGCCAATTTAACATTGTCGGTATAGAGGTTTCCGACTGCCCTTAAACTACTCGTAATAATAATCGTTCCGGATACATTACTTTAGTATTAATGTTACAACTTAACACCACAGAATTCCCGAATGTCTCAGACTATGCGACAATTTAACTGTTATAGTTGAAGGTCAATCCAAATAAGTGCTTGGGGATGGGAAATAGTAGAATTAATAATTATAGTAGTTATAATATATTGAACCTGACTGTTACATTGTGTATGCTAATGTTATGAGACAAGACCCTATCATACTATACATACATTTCGGAATTTAACAGTGATATCTAAAATGCTTGATGAAATCATATATACGTATGCTCTTGTGTGTGTATGTGTGTGAATTTAATGATTTATAATATATTTGTTCTTCATATTTTTCTCTAAATTTTAATTACGAAGTACATAATTTCGAAAAGCGTCTCATTTCATTTCACATTAAGGGCTTGAAATCCATATTTTAATATATTTATTTGTGATTCCACGTTAAAAAGCTTAGACCAGCGGACACCAACCTTCTAGTTGTAGCGTGCCAAACCAATTTGCCCATATGATTCAGCGTGCCATACATTAGGACATTTTTGAAACTATTCAATATCCGCGATAATACATACAGACTTAGAGAATACAGGTCAAAAATTTAGATTAATAGTTTTATTATATTTTAATTGTGCATCATTTAAAGATTTCGTAACATAAAAATAAACAGAATAGGAACTGGGACTATTTCTTCAGCCATTTTTTTTTTAAAAATTAAAACTGTTCATATTCACACATATTACGTACTTTTTAACGGATTTATTAAATTAAGACACAGACGGCGTAAAATATAAGTGTTTTGCCTTCTTTGCAATTAAGTACTAGATAAATAAAAATTTTAATGTGAAATTACTGATTGCATTGCTTTACTTTCATACAGCAAAATTAGCAGTATAATGTTTGACTTTCAATTTGACCCTTTCATACGTGGAAAGAGTTTTTACTTAGGAAAGTAGAATCACAAAAGGGGAAGCAAAGTACTTCTATTTTTCTCATACAAGCAATTAAATATCTCAAGTAATTACATTCAATAATTTTTTACAAAATAGTTGTAAGTTCACCTTATGACAGTGTTTCTCAAAGTGTGGGGCGCGCCCCACTGGGGGGGCGCGATGACCCTACAATGGTATCCTACAAGGGACCCTACAAGGGCCAGCGTATCGAAAATTTAAAGATTTTTTTTTTAAAAAAATAACCGAAAAGAGAAGTAAAACAAAATGCTTTCTTCCATAATAAAAAAAAATACACACAACAACACTGACATAATTTATGTTTATTATCTGGCTTTTTTCCGTCATCAAATAGCAATCTTTGATCCCAAAAACAAATTAAAAAAAAACATTTTGTTTTATTTGCTGTATTTCCTCAATGAGAGATTTTTTTATTACGTTTTAACATAAAATATTACTCGTTAAAAGAAAAAAACGAAACCCAGACCCTGAGAAAAATTCTAAGATAAACAATTCACCACTGTAATTATTATTGAAATACTGTACACTAGTTGTAGAAAAAGAAAAGGAAGTCATGATTCACTTTTCAGCCAGGCTGCATAGTACGTTTGCTAATCATTTGATTGACCAATCTTATATGGTTATTATCAATGTTAGTTCCCTCCCATCTTTTATGCGTTTGCTTTTCGCTTAGGGAAATTGTAAATAATTGAGTTTTGCGATATTTGGAAAAGAATTGATTGGTTTAACATTTCTGTAGGATAATTGAAAAGTGTCTGATTTGCGTCCTTTATTATGGTCTTGTACTTTTGAATCATTTTAGTTCAGTTTTATTGGATTTTTTCTCAAATCATCAAAGAATTGAATAGTCCTTGAAAGAAGGTAAGTATACTTTCTATAAATTAAAATATTCACTAGAATTCCGATTTGTATCGTGCACAGTAAAAATAATTCTAAACAAATGATTGGGGTGACTGAGTCCCCCCGCACTACCATTAATGTTAGTATCGAGTACGCGCCTGCTCCCGGGTTAAAACATTTTGAAGTCTTCTCGCTTTAAATGTTAAAAAGTAACACAATTATTCTTCATCGGAATTTTATATTCTTTTTCATAATTTAACATTAATTCTAAATGCTAATTGTGTGAGGTTTAAAATTACAGTTCTTTTAAACAGTTATTTACAATTATAGCATTTATCTAAAAAAAAATCATTTTACATTTTTGTATACAATGTCGTGTGTGTGTGTGCACACAGTTTTACTTTCCTTACAGTTCAGCTATTATATCAAGAATAATGTTTTATTTTTTTAAAAAATGAACTCGTGCGAAGAGTCGGTGTTTCAGCCAGTATACGTTTGATGTATCAGTACTGAAGAAGGTATTTTATAAATAATTTCTTAATACTGAATTTGGCCGCGGTAGCCGAGTGGTATAGGTATCGGATCGTGGCTTGCCTTGTCACGAGTTCGAGCCCAGTACCACTAAAGACCCGCCGTGTAGGGCAGCGATGCACGTTAAATCTGTTGAGAGTTGAAACGTTTTCCCGTTGGTGTGGTGTGGTAGTTAGGAGAGAGGGGTGCCAGCTCAGGTGTCATCCACGTCACTTGACCATGGTTCAAAATTACGTGGTCCGTCGTCAAAAGCCCTCGTGCAGCTGAACAGTGTGACGTTAATATTCAATCAATCAATCTTATTACTAAATTAAGAACAAGTTTAATAATTATTAGGGACTTCCACGGGCTTGTCTTGTAGAGGAAAGTTTTTCAAAGGAAGGTTTAATATCAGAAATTGACACTTAAAGAGTTATTTTTCTATATTTAGCTGAGATCTATATTTTGTCTTCAAGGCATCCACTGCAGAAAATCCGGTTTGAAAAAGGTAGGATGTTGAAAATGGTAATAGTATACGAAGTATTTTTGTTTTCAGTACAGATAATTCCTCTTCCACCTCTACCCCAAATTCAAAGAGCGATTTATTACAAAAATTTTTCACTGGATGTGAAATCTATGAAGATTTCTTCTTCGGAAGTTGAGACCACTTCTGGAGTATCTTGAAATAGATCCCTAATCCACTCGTAACTTGCTACCAAGCTGTCCTCATCCAGAAAATACTTTTTAAAATTCTTTGCCAACATAGCTAAATGGTTTTAAATGTTTTAAAAACAACTTTCACATGTTGTTCTAAAGATTTGTAAGTTTTAACACATATCGAGCTGGGGCTTTTTTTCCATCATTTACTTCAGTAGTGGTAAATCCAAAATTTAAGTATTTTTGAGAAGATCGCCTTGATTTAATTTTTGGAACCATGCTCGTTCGTCTGTGTACTTGTTGATTCTTTATTATGGTCGAATGTTTGCTTACGACTTAAAAAATGTATGTATGATATTGTTTTAATCTACTGCCGTAAATACTTAATTACCGTGAATTACAATTAACGTGGAAATTAAAAAAAATGTACATTCAAGCTATGTTCGGTAGCTATAGGAGTATCGAGTCGACCAAAACTGACTGGAATTGTACGAGGAAAAGCTTTTTTACATGTTTTGCGCAGACGTCCGATAGGTTGCCCAGACTCACGCAAACGTACCCTATAATGCCAGATGTGATGGATATGATAGAGAGCGACATTGACTAGACTATTTTTCTAATGACATTTGTACTTTGAGAAATGAATGCTGAAGGAAATAAATCTTTAATTAAATACATCATTTTGCGATCTGTTCCAATTTAAAAATTAGAGAAAGAAAAATAACATAATTCTAAGTAATATATATTTTAAGTAATTTTCTTAAAATATATCTTACTTAAAAGTTACATATACACAAAATTTAATATACTTATCGTATTAATTTGTACGGTTTATAATTAAGATCGTATTGTAACTTTAGCGTCTCTCTCTCAAAGTGCATTTTTATTGCAGTAAATACATTATTGTTGTACAGGGGGGTGAGACAAAAATTATGATTGAAAATTGGGTCGCCAGTATTGAAAGTTTGAGAAACACTGCTTTTAATGTATGAGTGGTGCTCAGAGTATTTTATGACTAATTAATTAATACTAAATTAAGAACAAGATTGATAATTATTAGCTAATTCCATGGGCTTGTCTTACAGAGCAAAGTTTTTGAAAGGAGTTTTAAGATAAGAAATTGACCCTCTGAGTTCATTTTCTATATTTAGCTGATATCTATATTTTGTCTTCTAAGCAACCACCGCATTTTGTAATATGTTCCAATTTAAAAATCAGAGAAAGGAAAAATAACTCTTAGTAATTATCCTATTACTTAACTTTTTTTTGCTTAAAAGTAAGATATACAAAATTTAATACTTATGTCATGAATTTGTACGGTTTATAATAAATATTGTTGCTTTATCGTAAAAGTGCATTATTATTGCATTCAGTAAATTATTATATATAAGGGGGGCGCGATAAAAATTGTGATTGAAAAGGGGGGCGCCAGTATTGAAAGTTTGAGAAGCACTGCCTTATGAGATTTATCTTTCAGAGTTTTTCGTAATTCCGTAAACATCCATAATTTTTAAGGTGTTTGTCCATCACAAATTTATCAACTTCCATCCACTTGAAAATTGACAAATTCGTTGAGAAGTGCATAGTGTCACTGAAAATTATACCGCGTGCCACATGTAGCAAGCGTACAGTAAGTTGCCAATCTCTGGTTTACACTTTTACTTTTTGACAGATCTATTCGTAATTTCTAGGGGAAAAAATTCTGAAAATTTAACGTGTCTTACTGGCCGGTTGAAACTTTTCCTTAAAACACTTACGTAATTTCTAAAAATGACTAATATTTATCTTTACTTGAACATACACTTATATTATTTCTACTTCATATTTGTCTATCTTTCCTTATGTTTAAACGTAAAAATGAGATAATTCTCGTTCTTGGATTTTGGCACTCTTGATGAGAGGAGAGAAATGCTGATTTTTTCAGATATCTTACATAAATGAGCTATCTCTCTCTCCCCTGTTAAAGTTTCGTAAATAAATTCTTCCATTGCATTTTTTCTGTAACGATTTCATGCAACATTGCGTTAGTCAGATATAATAGCTTCTAATATCAGAAATTAAAATGTAATTTAAGAGAAAGAAAACAAAGAAAAAAATCGATAGATGAATAATACATTAAAGTAAAACTTTAATATCAAGTCTAGTATTTAATTAGCGTGTCTAGGTTTAAGAATAAAGATAAAAGTTAAACATATTCCAAAATACCAACCTTCTTCTTTATTGTAATTTGTAAGAAAAATGAGTATCTCTCTAAAATAATAGAGGAGAGCAACAGAAGCATAAATGAATGGTTCAAATTAACTAAAAAATATGGAGTGAGCCAAAAATCATAAAAACTTACTTAAGAAAACTTATAAAAAATCATAAAAAAGTAAGACATGCTGATAAAGAAGTGCGTTTGTAAGGAAGGTATCACCAGTATAGTGCGCTAGCAATCCAAAACACAATGCACACATAACAAAAGTACGCTCTACAAATTTATTTTTCGCAAACCGAAATTACTCAGACAGCTGCCTCATGAAGTGATAACGATATACTTGACCAAACTTTGTTAATTTATACAGACGGTAGCCATTCGAATACGGGTAGTGAAGGGAGTGGTATATTTAGTAACGCTCCCGTTAGTGATGTTAAATTCAGTATCAGAGGGATAACCACTGTTCCGTCTCTAGATCGGAACTTATTGCTATGAGTGGACCTCTCGATAGTTCTCTCAACTCTAATAAAGACAGTATTTCGATCCTGACAGATTATAGGAGCTTCATCTAATATTTCGAGAACTGGCCAAACATTATGGACAGTACTGGTCTGAATATTATTTCCAAATTGGTTACGCTTGGTTAGAGATAACAGGTGTGCGTCCAGTAGATACTGTCGCATGTCGGTGTGCCTGGGAATGAGATTGCTGATGAGCTGGCTGGTAGGGGTTATGATCTCCCTGACTCCATTTCCACTATCTTTAGCCATTCTCACATCCATTCCCTCCCCATAGTTCAAATGAATCTGACTTGACAAAAACCTCCTCACCAGGCTTTTCAGACGGCTTTGGCTCGCTTTAGAAGCGGTCACCTTCGTGGTATGACCTTTATGCAGGGCGTAAAGTCTTCCTATGCCTATTTCTGTTCTTTCCCTGTTTCTCCTGTCCATCTTCTGGACTGCTGGGGTATATCTCTGTAACAGTTCTTTGATGAGCAGAATCTGGTTTGTAACATCATTTTACAGTAAGGTCAAATGGACATGTCGTAGGCTTCCCTGCTGTAAGGGGATCAACAACAATTTAGTTTTGCAATATGAAATACTCATCATGATAAGCAGTACATTGTCCGACAGAACTAAGGTGGCTTGCAATGTCCGTTACAGGTAACATCCCCATATCGGAATGTTACAAAAACCTCACAACAGATACAAGTTTTGAGTGAATCTCATGTTGTCGGGGATAAATGGTATTTCGAATGCCCCACAAACTGAAGTCGACCAGAATCAAGTCGGCTGTACATGGTGGACAAGTGATCTTGCAACCTCATCAAATTACTTTGTCCTCTTCAAAGCAGTTGTCAAAAAGAATCGTTTCACTCAGTGGGCATATCATGGAGGTGCCCGATTCTACATGAAGCTTATAACCGATAAGATACCTTTTTGGTTAAATGCGGGCATGACTATAAAATTATCTTTGATACTAAAAAAAAATGTGATTCCCTTGTGTACCCTTTATTGTAAACAGCCCTTCTTTATCATCATGCCTTTTCTTTCAAAAAATGTTTAAGGTTTAAACCTAAGTCTATCAAACTGTGGGACGCGCCGCCCTAGGAGGCACGACAACCCTACGAGGGGGCGAGCATATTGAAAAGTCAAAAACAAAAAATTTAAGAAATTTATTAGCTTACTGAAAGTAAAAAAGCAAAAAAAATACATTCTGACATAAAAAATAATACATAAATTTACACTGATATAATGCATTTATAAATATACCAGTACTGAGCAATGTAATTTATAATTAACTGCACAATACTAAGTTAAAAACGTTTAATAATTCCCAGTGACTCCATGGGTTTTTCATATAAAAATTATATACAAAAATTAACACTTTTCTTGGTAATTTGTATGGTTTATAATTAATCTCCTAAATACCGATTAAAAATTACGCAGTTTGCTCCCCAATGCCACTGTTTTACACGTAGGCTAATGTATGGGGTGCATGGAGGAAGGGGGTAGAAAAGGAACACATAAGTACATCCTCTGCAATAAGTAAATTCTTCGCAAGTAATCTTTGTCAAGGTCCCTTTTTTGCATTTTAAACTCTTAGGAATAATTGTATAGATAGCAGTGCATGGAAAAGATTGTACTTTAGGGTGACGTATATGTGCGTCCGTGGCAATTAAAGCTTTGGCTGAATGAGACATTTTTATTTCCCGATGCACTTAAAAAATCGTTTTTTAGCTTTTGTCTCAAAGTATAGTATTACTGAATTCTCAATACATTGTTATTGTATGGGGGGCGTGATGGAAATTATGATTGGAAACTGTGTCGCAGATATTGAAATTTTGAGAAGCACTGGTTTAAACGAACTTTTGGCTCATCCAGTATTCCATTTCATAATGTGAATCTCTTTTAAAAGTAATTACAAGAAGTAAGAGTGGCAATCGAAACAAAATATGTTTAATTCAAAGCTTCAAAGTAAATATATATTTTTTAAAACTAAGTTTTTTAGCACGAACAGAAAAATAATATTTATTTAAAAGTGCTTTAATTTACAAATCTTATAATATTTCTTAATAAGCAATTGAAATAATATTTAAAATGACATAATAAGTTTGGAAATTAAATACAAGAACTCGTATGAAAACAATAATGTCTTCTAAAATTAATCAATAAAGGGAATATTAATTATAGGTATAGGTAATCAGTTTACTAACGGTTTTTGAAATTTTTAGAACATTCTTTAAATTTATTTTCCAATATATATCTTTCTAATCTTTTAAATCTTTTAAAATGTTAACTAAGTTTTTCTTTTAAATATAACCTTTTTGATTGATATAACCATTCGTTTCATTTTAAAAGAATGTACATGATATTTTTAGCAAAATGTATTCAGAAAATTTTTGTATGCTTTTACCAACAAAATACCATCAAAATATCGCTTTTATACATTGCATACAATTTGTGACTCTATGATTTTGACATGGGTAATTTATCATTCCTTCAGCGTTGTAGTACTGATATGCATTATTTTGCATTTTCAAATGTCACTTATGAGAATACAAAGAAAATGGTCTGACATATATTATTTTCTTATGTATAGATCCATCTTAAAAATTCTGAGGAAACAGCATTTTTCGTAAACTACCTAAAAATGTTCTGAATTTTATATTTCTTTAACTTCTTTTCCTTTCAAAATCTGTGGGAAGCAAAGGAAGTTAGGATAACAAAAACGTTATTTAAATGCAGATATAGAATGGTGGAATAAGAACCAGGAAGAAAGGAAATAAAAATAAACTTATCACAAAAAAAAATAATTATTCGATGTTTTTCACTAGGGAAAAATAATTACAATTTTATTATCAATATTATTTTTTTATTTGAAAAAAGCTGAAAATGTATATCTTATAAATAGTGACTTGTTTAGAAATTAACTGCTTTTCGAGAGAAAAAAATATTCAGGATATCCAGCAATTAATCATTTAAAAAAAACTGTAGTAGAAAATTTTCTATTCTTGCTTTTATTAGAACTTTATTTAAATGTTAACATGTATCCTTACATTATTCCTTCAGCAGCAATATATTTTAAAAAAGGTAAATAGTGAAGTAAAATGAATAATTTAATTTACACAACCTTTAACATTGAATTTTTCGGTGAATGTAGTCAGAACGGCCGGTCTGGCAACACTGGAGAAACAAAACTCCGCACAAGTGTAGCCACAGCTTTTGACTATCTACCCCCTCTTTGATGAGTTGAGCGTCGTTTATGTTCCGTGTAAGATTTGTTTTTTAAAGTGTTTGTTTAGTGTTCTGGTTCTTGAGAAAAGGAAAAAGAACCAACAAAAGATCAATTGAAAGATTTGTTTTTAGCTTAGCAAGACACCAACATAAACTAAGTTGATGCTGGTACGCGTTTACGAAGATCAAGCACTGTCCGTGAAGTGTGTGTACGAGTGGTTTGTCCGAGGTTCGAGAAGCCCAAGAAAGTGTCTCTGACAACCCTCGTAACGGAAGACTAGAGATCTTCGTCAGTGACGAAAACATTAAGAAAGTGAGTAAATTAATCACAAAAGATCTTCGAGTATCTGTTCGCATGATAGCTAGATGATAAATGCTGCGAGGTACATTGGAATTTTGGCCCGTTTCATGAAACATCTAGGCAGGGTATGACCCCAGTACGCACAACAAAGTTCATGATTTTTGTTCAAGACAATGCTCGCCCTCACACTGCAAATATCGTCAACCAGTTCCTGGCAAGAAAGGGGGGAAAGATCGTAATCCTCCAGACTTCTTCCTATTCCCACGACTCAAACTCGCTTTGAAAGAAAGATATTTAACGATATTTCTGACATC
Source organism: Trichonephila clavipes (assembly GCA_019973935.1). Taxonomy (NCBI): domain Eukaryota; kingdom Metazoa; phylum Arthropoda; class Arachnida; order Araneae; family Nephilidae; genus Trichonephila; species Trichonephila clavipes. The sequence goes on along the minus strand of BMAU01020353.1, from coordinate 32,691 downwards.
CAACGAAACGTGACGAGGTCTTTGAACTCTATAACAACAAAAAAAACATCTTGCAATGTTTCCAGGGCATGCACAGAATATTTTAGCTTTGCGTAATTATAGGAGATGACTATTTCGAAGTACAGTTAGGTAACTTTCATTAATATTTCGTGTACATTAATTTCCTAAGTGTATTCATCGAGCTTTATTGTCGGAGGTTGTATATATATTTTGTAAAATCACACACATGCAAAATTTTAATAAATTTAAATTTTTCGTATAAAAGTCAAGAAACATATTAACCCCAACATGCACAGAATGTTTCTAGTCTGAATTTCTTTAAAAATTCCAAAGACTTAAAACCTGATTCTGCCTATAAATTCTAAATTGATAACACCTGCTTCAGATCTAACTTCTATTCTGTTATTCATCATTATCTCTCTCTCTCTCTCTCAAATATGATGCATATCTTATTCTGATATATTTTATCAGTCTGTTTTCACTTTCTTCTATTCATTTCGATTGACTCTAATTTTTTTAAGTTTGATAAATTGAGCTTAAAGTCTCGTGGTTATCTTCATATTGTGTTCTAAAGATCATATAAATAACATCTAATTTCATAATAAATCACAAGCTTTCTGCACATTTTTTTCAGAAATTGAAAAAAGCACCTTCTTTTATGTCCAATACTGTGTATATAAATAAACAGTATGCCCACTAAAATCCCTTGCCACACTTTTAAATTCACAAATATTGCTTCATATTTAATTGACGATTCCTTGACGGGGTGTAACTTCACTGGAAATATCTAATGAGCAGGCACGCCTTCATGTTGGCCAGATAATTGGTTACAGCTGTGTTGAAGATTGGTCACTTTTTTTTACCTGATCTGGTTCCACTGGACTCTTTCCTGTAGACATAAATGAAGTAGCAGGTGTGTGCAACCCATCCACAAACATTATAGGATCTTTCAGAAATCATTACGGAAGCTTGAGTCAACGTGTCACGCTCTTTGCTCTAACGTGCTCAACATGACATTCAATCATGAATCCAAATACGTCTTGCCGCTGGCAGTGTGAGATATTTGAACTTCTCAATTGAAGGCATATTGTTACAACTAGTTGTTATAGAGCTGCATCAGACAGTAGAAAATCACAGAAAAAATAAATTTGTGGTTTAATCATTTTGTTCTTTGCATGAATGTCCATAAGATGTATTTTCGTACAAAATCGATGATGTTCCACAACTTTCTAATTCATCTTTTTTCCCTATCTCGTTCTGTTTTCAAGATTGAAATTCTAACTTCACAGTTTCTCTCCAGAGGAAGCCATGAGTGATAGAGTGAGTGAATATTAACGTCACACTGTTCAGCTTCACGAGGGCTTTTGGCGACGGACCACCTAATTTTAAACCATAGTCAAGTGACGTCTGAGGAAGCCGTACATGGTTTTATTCAGAGAAGCGCGGGGCTACTTTACAATATCTAGACACCTCTTTTAGGAATGTAGCATCAGACGTTCTGAAATTCAAAGGGAGGCAAGGGATTTTAGTGGGCATATACTGCATAAGATAACTCTGCTCAGTAATCCCTAAAATGTAATATGCTTTAGCTTTCCCTAACCAATGGGATATTCAATCAGTTTGTCAATAATTTTGGTTGATTATGAAACCAGAAATGAATGGGTGGACCTATCTACAAAAATAGTAATTTTAATGAGTATTCAATTGTTTGTGTGTTGTGTGTCGTAATAATAGGTATATGCTTAAGAGCTGAAAATAAGGATTGGTATTTGAAAAATGAATACACACTGAATACCTGGCACTGTATACATATATATGTATATACAGGGTATCCCAGGTTCATAGGTACACACTTTTAGGGGACATCATGATCAAGTTTACGACTTGCATAGCAACCCATGGTTCGAAACGTCTTCGTTCACCACTAGTTGGCTTTGCTCACAAGAACATTTAAGTAAACAAACCTGAGAATAGTCTGGCCGGACCAAACATTCCAATGAGCCTAGGTATCCAACATATTTTGTTTATGGAAGGAACAAAATGTGTTGGATACCGTTCGAAGGAATCCGAGTCACTCCTAAACCTCCCTCACTGCGATTGTTCTTTCGTAATGATCCATATTCATACAAACTTGCAAATATCAAGCGGTCCGGCGAATCTCTCTGTGGGCACCTTTCCCGATACAATATTTTTGTTGATCGTGCATTTCATTCTATTTTTCCTTAAATCGGGTTCATATATGTCAGCCTGGTGTTTGTTACATGTTCCATACTCCACTGCGGTCGATGACCGGGAGACTCAAATGACTACAGAAATGCAGGTCTGTTCACGTGCTTTTGTGAATAACGCCACTTAGTGGCGAACGAAGACCTTTTCGACCAGGTATTGCTGTGCAAATCTTGATCCTATGTTGTCCCATACCACACCTTAAAATCGGTCCCTATAAACCTGGAATACCCTGAATATGTATATATAATATTTATGTGTCAAAAATATCCTTGAATAATACCATATTCAATATTGTCAGTTGTAATAATTACATTATTATCTAACTATTACAAATCGACTAATTCCCTAACTATCGTTGCAGATTTGTAGTGCACGATTAAATTACAATATTCATATATGTGTAACGGTTTCTTACGTCATTTCTGGGTAAACCAAAGTAATCGACATAATCTCGGGGTAATTAAAATATTTTAATGACATAAAATAACACAGTTACAATGGACAGACATTTAGACACAATACAGGGTAAACATTTAGAGGAAATAAGTGAAAATTAGTTAAATTACATAGTCCAGGATTGAACAGCGAGACGGGTAACACTCACTCATTCAAATTCCAAACTATCTTTGACGGTAATACAGCTTTTCGCGTTCGGTAACATTTCCGTTACAAATACCGCCATCTACATTTCGTTCTTAGAACTAAACCATGTGTTAAATATGTATATATATTTCATGGTTAAAATTAATTGTTAGTTATAATAGCCAATTATCATATATAATAATTAGATTCTCTATTTGAAACTTATAAAATTGATAGAATATTTTAGTATTAAAAATACTTTCGAAATGTTTTTTTTTTTTTAAAAAAATATTCTTGAAGAATAAGTTATGGTTTTTTTTCTCACCAGAGAAAAGCAGTTGTAAGAAATAATTACACTTTAAATGACTTTGCTTTTAAGTTAAATATTTAGTAGCTTTTATATGTTAACATGTTTTATGAGACGGTGTAATAAATTTATTTATTTATCCCACACATGAAAACAATACTAAAAAGTCAGTAAATCCTGTTTAATATTATGGTTACAAATTGTTATGCTACATTATCCGCCTGGATACCTATTTTTCCTAACTTCATCGGAAATGCCACCCACTAAAATGAATTGGAAATTAGGCCATTGCTTCACAAACTTTCAATGTTTGCGATCCAATATTCAATCCCGATTTTCATCGCGGCCCCCTCTTTACAGTAACAATATATTGAACTTAAAACCAGGTGTATGCAAAAGTTTTTCCGGGTTTTTTTTGGTATAGGAAATACGTAATCATCGAGAGAAATTAATTTTTTTATTCCAAATGTTGGCCGTCGGCTTCTACACATTTCGCCGAACTTTCAGGTAGTCTATGAAAACCATGACAGAAACACTGCTTGCCTTTAGCGGCGAATCATTTTTCGAGCCATTTTCCTACTTCGAAATTGCTGAAGTGCTGCTCTGCGAGCATGTGCCCCATTAAGGTGAAGAGGTGATATTCATATGTTGCCAGTCGTGGGGAGTATAGTAGGTGTGGAAGGATATCCCATCCAAGAGATTTAAAGGTGTCTATCAGTGTTTTTGCTCGGTGAGACGGCACACATTATCATGTAATAAAATCACTTTGTCATGTCTTCTGGCCCATTCCGGTCGTATTTTGTTCAAAGTGTGGTCTTGCCGGGCTTCATAATTCACAATACTGATCTGGTCCCATCAGACAGAAAGCATGGTCTTCTTGCCGAAGCGATTTAGCCTTGGTGTTGAAGAATCGGCTTCGCCAGGTTGAAGGCATGGTTTTTTCCACTTCCGATTTTTCAACGTAAATCCATTTTTCGTCACTTGTCACAATTCGATACAAAGGTGATTTTCTTTCATGGCGTTGAAGCAGCATTTCAATTTGATGGTCGTACAAATCGGGTGGGACACTATTTATAGAGTTCATTGATCTTCCGCATTGCTCGTAAACTTCTGCTGATTCTTTCTTGTGAGACATTTAATACTTTTGCCAATTGCCGTTGAGTTTTTGCGTTGGTTTATTATCCAATAATTTCTACAATTGCTTGTATTCGCAATTTTTTGGTCTACCAGATTGCTCACTGTGTCTGTCACATTAAAACTACCTCTTTCAAATTGTTGAAACCATAATTACATGTTCTAATCGATAGAACGTAATTGAGGCATATGTTTCTAACAGCAAATGATGACTTTCTACAACATTTTTCTTTTAATTAAATAAGAAAACCAATGCATGTCGCAAGTGTGCTTTTACAGGCTCAAAATTTGACATAATCACTGAACGATAAAACAAAGACGCTAGTTTTTGGCACACTTAACTTGCGCGTGATTGTAGTATAAGATCGCGAACAAAATAATGTATGTGTCAAATTAATACACGCTACGTGTTTTTCGCTGGCACCATCTCTTAGTTAAACTGAAAAATACTTATGCATATACCTCAGTGCTTCTCAAACTTTCAATATTTGCGACCCGATACTCAATCACAATTTTTTAGTCCCACTCAATACAATAACAATGTATTTAATTCAATAATATACATTGACGCTTCAGCTACAATAAGGCTTTAACATTTTAAGTACCACTGACGTATATAAATGGCTCGCTCGTCCGAAGCGTTAGTTGCTCCAGACGTATATATACGTTCTTCCGGAGTACGATCTTTTATGTGCACTAGTATCTATAAAATTATTCCGAAGGCTTGTGATATTCCCCCTTTTGGAGAGTATCTCTCAGAGTGTCAGCGTGAGCTAGAGGTGTAGGATTAACGGAAAAACTAGCGGCATACATAATTTTAATATATCTTTATTAAGATTTTCAACTTAAACTTCTAACAAATTAAATTAAAATAATTAATGTGAGAGAATCTACGGTGGCAAAATACGCAACACACAATATATATAGAGATAATAACGACTTAACCTAACTCAGGCCACTATCAATAACTGAATCGCCTAAACTCAATTCTAATACAATCTATGGTTCCAATATTAAATAGTCAATCCTACCTTGTTGAAGTCTGAAGAACCAATCACTAATATCACAAAGGTAATCTTGTATTTACTTGAGTGCACTGGTATGCACCTTGCTTCTCTATATCTTTATCACTTATAACTTCTAATCACCGACACGTAACCTTATCCAAACTTGAACCACGAACTATATTAACATTCCTCTACTTGCCATCAACTGCCACAAATTGCCACCCCGCTTACTCTAAGTTCCGATATTAAGAAGCTTGCTAATTTGCATCTTTCATTCACGCTTCACTTCTTGGATTTGGTTGGAAAAGAGTTGCAATTAATTCTGGCCCAAAGAACCCAAAGGACATGTTAATGAAAAGATGCGTGAGCCCGTCACAAACCCTCCAAGAAGCAAAACATGATTTATTCCAGGATCTTAATGGCCGTGCCTAAATGTTATTCTTCTACTTCTAACTTTCCACGTTTTAAATTTTAACTTCGAATATTCATTCTAACTATTAATTTCCCATTTTCCACTTAAAATTTAATTTTCACTATTCATCTAAAGTTTAATTTTTAATATTACTCATTAATTTGAATTTTCAACAGCCATAATAAATTTTACTCAATTAACTAGACCAACATTGACAGTTATGTATTTTAATCAATGTAGTCTCTCACATTATACACAATAAATGAATATGCCCCATCTGGGCTAAGGGACCTGGAAAAAACCATATATGACTTAGTTGGGAAAAAAAACGAGGTCCACACATCCCTTAACTAACTTAATTCGACTTAAATGCTACTTAAAGACTATTACAATTATTCTGCTTTTTCACAGTCCTCTTTTTCTTTGTACAAATAAAGATTAGTACTAAGTTCGAAGATAAACCACAATTTTCTACATAGACTTCAGGGTCTGTCACCCTGAAATAAAAAAATCTGTAAGTCATTTGGCAAACACAAAGTTTTACATATTACGATTATAATTCAAAATTTTTATACATTACATATCACTTTTAAATTACAACTAATTTCTAAACATTCTCCCTCCCCAGGTTTTGAAATGCAAAAAAAGACTTTGACAGTGTTTGCGAAGCACTTACTTATTTCAGAGTCTTTCCATAAATATATTGCTCCCCCCCCTTCCCAATACATCACATACCCTTGACTACGTGGAAAATGGTGGCATTGGGGAGAAAAACGCGTAGCTTTCATTCGGCAGTAAAAGCACTAATTATAAACCGTACAAACTATCGAGATAAGTCTTAATTTGTGTATATAATTTTAAAAATGACAAGTTCATGAAAGCATTGGTAATTATTAATGTTTTTCTTAGCTTAATAGTGCTAAAATAATTATGAAATACATAGTGCTCTACTGATAAAGTTATAAGTGAATAATATCAGTGTAAATGTGTATTTTATTTCTTTATTATGTCAGAATGTATTCTAATTGTTTACTTTCAGTAAAAATTAATAATTTTGTAAAAATAATCTTTTGTTTTCGACTTTCCAAAATATGCTCACTCCCCCTCGTAGAGTTATCACTCCCCCTTAGGGGGACGCGCCCCACAGTTTGAGAAACACTGTTTTATAATGGATTTATCTAAGAAAGAAAAAAATAACTGCTTTATCATCATTTAAAGTTCTAATTTTTTTCCCTGCTATCTCTAATCCTGTGAAATTTTTTTGCACATTGTCAATAGTTCATGTAATAAAAAAAATGTATGCATTTTTTTAATCAAAGCAATACTTTATTTTAAAAAAGAGTTGAGCTTAGAACTTATTTATTTCTTAAATAATTTTCAATAAGAATTTAGAAAAAAAGTATTTTACGTATATCAATCATGCTAGCTGTAAAATCACACCACCATTTGCTATACATACCTTGACGTATTTGTTAATCAGACTCCATGTGTGTAAGAAAAATACACATTTTTAAATCCCTTGATAAGTTTTAAAATTTTTCATTAAAAAAATTAAATGGTTAGTAATTTGTAATTTTTTTTTAGAACAAAATCTGTTTTACGTATTCCATATACATTGGTTACAACAGTACTTCTCAAAATTTCAATATTCGCGACTCAATATTCAAACATCGTCCCCCCCTCCATACAATAACATTGTATTGAATTCAATAATACTACACTTTTACAGTAAAGCTACAATATATATATATATATATATATATATATATATATATATATATATATATATATATATATATATATAAAAGGTGTTGTTTTAGAGGTATAGAACTTTAAATTGCAATAAAACAACAATGTAATATTCAATTGACATAAATTTTTTTTTATTCAAAAGATAATCTTGTGGCATTACATTTTAAACATGATTTCGGGCATAGGACTGCCACGGCTGGCACGGATGTAGTCCAATCTGGACGTCCAATTTTCGATGACTTTTTCCAACATTTGTGGCATCGGCAATAACACGGCAATGTTGTCTTCCAAATGGTCAAGCGTTTGTGGCTTATCCACATAGACCAATGACTTTACATAACCATACAAAAAATAGTCTAGCGGTGTTAAATCACAAGATCTTGGAGACCAATTCACAGGTCCAAAACGTGAAATTAAGCGGTCACCAAACGTGTCTTTCAATAAATCGATCGTGGCACGAGCTGTGTGACATGTTGCGCCGTCTTGTTGGAACCACAGCTCCTGGACATCATGATTGTTCAATTCAGGAATGAAAAAGTTAGTAATCATCGCTCTATACCGATCACCATTGACTGTAACGTTGTCGCCTTCATCGTTTTTGAAGAACGATTCAACCATCCCATAAAGCGCACCAAACAGTCAGTTTTTCTGGATGTAACGATGTTTCGACATACACTTATGGATTAGCTTCACTCCAAATGCGGCAGTTTTATTTGTTGACGTAGCCATTCAACCAGAAGTGCGCTTCATCGCTAAACAAAATTAGCTTATGAACATCGACCATTATTTTCGAAATAAAATTGCACAATTTGAAAGCGTTGCACAGGCGTGAGTCTATTCATGATGAATTGCCAAACCAAACTGAGAATAAATCATTTGACAGCTGTTAAATTGGTCGCCATCTTGGAAAATAATGCCAACTTAAACTTCTATACCTGAAAAAAACACTCTCTCTCTCTCTCTCTATGTATATATATATGTATATATATATATATATATATCATACATATACGTCTTTCTAAAGTACGAACTTTTCTGTGCACTGTTATCCATAAAATTATAACGAAGTCTTGGTGATATTACACTGGTGTGCAAAAATTAAGGACGAAGTCGAAAAATCCGCATATCAGCTGAACGAAGAGGCAGAGCGGACAGAAAGACCAATCAGGAGATTAAGTAAGGTGATGTACGGTAGCACATGCGCAGATATGCAGATAGACGTAATGGGCGAGTATCTGAGTAGTATAAAGCATGTTGTCGGTGTAAGATCAGTATTTCTGGCAAAGAGATTGCACGCCGTATAGCAGTTAAAATCACACCGAGTTGCTGCCTAAGCGAAAAATGGCGAATAATCAATCTGTTAGACGACATCTGGATGCTTTTACCCGAGGTCGAATCATTGGGAAGTTGAAGGAAGGCCGCAGTGTGACAAATGTGGCTGCAGAGTTCGGAATTGCTCACACCATCGTTTCACGACTTTGGAGACAATTTCAAACTACAGGAACAGCTATCCGGAGGTTCAGTAGTGGTTGTCCACGTGGAACCACACCCGCAGATGACCGGTACATTGTCTTACAGGCCAGAAGAAACAGGCGGCAGACAGTGTTAGAAATCGCTAGACACACGACACAGGCGACTGGACGACCTATATCACGTTTACCCCGTGGCAAGAAGACTGCACGGTTGTGGTCTGTTTAAACGACGCCTTGTACGGTGTTCAGCATTCTTAGCATGGGCAGGAATGCCTCAACAACTCATTGACACCCTCATTCTCAGCATGGGCAGACGCTGTGAAACCTGCCTAGCAGAGTCAGGGGAGATCATATCTCCTACTAAAGACCGGATGTTTCTTGCTTTACACCCATCACAGGGATGTTTCGGCCTTCAGTCGCATTGCGCTCCATGCTACTTTTTCAATCAAGCTTCTTTTTATCCCTGTGATTTCTTTTTTACTAAGTGTTGCTTACATTGCACATGTCCTTACGTATTGGGGATCTTACGGTATTAAATGTGTTGATTTGGAAAGCTTTTGTGCAAAGTTATATTGAAAAAACCGTCTCGTCCTTAATTTTTGCACACCAGTGTATAAAAGGACCTTGACAGTCTCTGCAAAGGATTTACTTATTTCAGAAGACTCTACTTAGTTATTCCTTTTCCTCCCCACCCCCCAAAAAATATAATACGCTCGTCTACGTGGAAACCCGTGGCTTTAGGGAGCGAACCGCGTACCCGTTGGAGTGGTTTGGTAGTTAGGAGAGAGGGGTGCCAGCTCAGGTGTCGCCCATGTCACTTGACTATGGTTCAAAATTACGTGGTTCGTCGCCAAAAGCCCTCGTGTAGCTTAACAGTGCGTTGTTGATATTCACTCACTCGCAAACCACGTAACTTTTAATCGGGATTTAAGGAATTAATATTAAACCGTAAAAACCATCAAGATTATTGTTAATACAAGCCCATGGTGTCACTGGCAATTATCAAACTTGTTCTTAACTTGGTTAATAATAAATTGTTAATTAATAATAATTGTTGTTAATAACAATTGTTAAATTAATAATAAAATATATTCTACAGTACAGATACATTTACAACTGTATTATATCAGTTTAAATGTGTATTTTATATTTTATTATGTTAAAAAAGTATTTTGTTTGTTTACTTTCATCAAACTAATAATTTTTTGAATAATCTTTGGTTTTCAACTTTACAATATGCTCCCCCTCCTCGTAGAGTTATGATGCCCCGCAAGAGGGTGCGCCCCACAGTTTGAGAAACGCTGATATACCTGGTAAACCTGGTTACTACTTTGACGTTGAAGCTTCTTATGCAGTGTCCGGGGATTTTGGCCTCAGACTTTCGTTACAGTGAATGAGTTTATATGGTTGATGTCGGATTTTGTCTTTTATGTAAAGTTTACCCAAAAATTTGTTGCGCTTTTAATTTTTTATTATTTAAATCAAAAAAAATATAAACAATTAATATTCGAGCATATATAATTCTACTTAAAATAATATTTTTTCATGTATGTGTTTGATTTCCCCTAAGTAGACATATACTTGTCATAAAAAACATATGCAAACATACCAGAAGAAATTGAAGGGATTCAGGGAATTTGACAACGTAGTAAATGTGAAAATAAACAAATGATTAAAAATTCACCTGAACAAAATATCATTTTATTAAGCTTGTTCAAAAGGTTAAAATCACGTGTAAAGCCACCTCTGGCAGCTATTTAAAAGCCGAAATTCGGTGTTTTATCGAAAATTTGTGTCATATTTCCCCTGATGGAACTTATATTGCCAATGATTTTGCATCTGCGCAAATTCTCCTATCTCGGGAATTTTGATTTCTTCCCAGTTAAGACATGCTCTATTGGCGAAAATATGCAGTTAATTATTAGAAGATCACCTTGAAGAATTGTTGGGAGAGTCGCGTCAATTCAATGTGAAAAGATCATCCTGAATAAAATGGCACCTGGGCGATTAATTAGCATGGGTAGCATCGGCGTTAAAATATCGTCCACGTATTACATTTTTCAACAATGCCTAAAGGAACGACCAAAGATGATCGTGTGTCCCAAGAAAATTAGCCCCACACTGTCACATATGTGAAAATTGCTTCATGCCGCTCGACAATAAATGCCGGATGTTTGACCGCTTATGGTGCGCAATACGGATTTTGTGGTCTTAAATGATGAGAAAAATCGATTCATCACTGAAGATGACAACTCCAGTCTGACACTAAGTTGCCCGACGGCAAAATTTCGAGGTCGACACTGCCTATGATGTTTGGTCAGTGGTGTTAGCGGAGCTTCAAAAATAAAAACAAAACGGTCAGTCGTCTATGGTTTCTCTTGATGGCACTGGATGTTGAAGAGGTAAGTGGCGTTGAATCGATGCTAGCGACGTTGTATGGTGCCGATTGGCCACTCTTCTGATTGCACGATCCATCGAGATCATTTTCCATTATTCCATCCGTCGACGGTACTCTTTTTCCTTCTGTGATCCACTGTTGCCAACACCGAGCAACTACCATATCGCTCCGACCGATTGGGGCGGCCGATAATATTCGATTTTTGAAACTATTATACGGCCCCTATCAAAAAAATCCGTCAGCTTCGTACTGCCGCCGGTTACGTCTTAGAGGCATCCTAAGTCTCAATATCGTCTATCAAAGTCATCAGATTCGTTTGGATAGCCGTACGGCGCTCGTACTCATGCTTTTAAAATTTCCCAGTTGCGCAACTAATATGCGCATAGCAAAGCCAAACTTGTCTCATTGACTTCGAAATTTTAATCATTTGCATATCTCAATCAGAACTACATTTTAAAGCCGAGTTTCGTGATTGTTTGATTTCTTCTGGGTGCATATATTTTTTGCGACAGAGTGTATATTACATAAATGAACATCTTTCAAACATACCTGAGTGTGTGAAGGGATGTAGGGACCTTGACAACGTAGTAAAATGTGATGAAAGAACGGCAACGAAGAGCTGCAAGATTCACCTGAACGGAATTTTTCGGGCTTGTTCAGTTATAAATGACACGTGTATTTTGCACGTTGTGTATATTTAAAGTGGAAATTTGGTGATTTTAAAAATTTGTGTACATTCAGAAACTTATATTGAAAATGAACGGCAAAAAACTTCTACATAAGAATTTTGATTTCTTCGTTAAAGTAAGTAGAACTGAAAATATGCAGCAATTATTAGAACATCACCTAAAATAGTTGTACTTGATGATTAAAGGTCAATTCAATTGAAAAGATAATAATGAATAAAATATTGATTAATTAATGAAGTATTTAATTATTTTCTCATCCCAATTTTCGAACAATGAATAAACCAACGACCAGTAGTGTGACTGATGAAAATTAGCTGCAAATATTAAAAGTTGGGTTCATCTTCAAAACAAAGTAATGTTTGATAATCTTATGGCGCACAATACGGTTTTGTAAAGAGTTATTAAATGATGAAGAAAAATCCATGATTTTTGAAATGTTAACTATGATGAAGTAATTGAAAATTTCGAGCCTTGCTACAATTTTTGAAGAAATGTTAGTTGAGCTTAAAAATAAAAACAAAACGTCGAAATTATGGATTACTTCTTTTCGAATGGTCACAATATTGAAGAACATTGCTGCCGACCGTATGGGAGATTGGAAACATTTACATAGCATTGAGATAATGATTCCATTATTCCATGGGTCAGGACTCTTTTTATTTAAGGTTTAACAAATTTATCTGCAAGATATGAAAAAATTGCATGAATATATTTTTTGAAACTAAAAAAAATTAAGTCAACAAAAATATTTTCTTCGAGAAGTTTAAAAGAAACACTCCAAAATTTGAAAGTAGGTATAATTATATATACAGTAAGTAAATTTTTAAAATTTTCAATACTTAACGAATGTGTGGCGCAGCAAATCCAAACTTGGCTCTTAAGGTAAAATCAACAATCAATCAATCAAAACCCAAAATTTTTTTCAAAAACATATTCTTTTTTTTACATGACTTTCATTTTATAGACCATTTTAAAATTCTGCGTTTTTCAATAAAGGCAAAATTAAGTTTGCCAAAAATTTGAAAATGTCATGATTTTCACAAATCAGCAGATGTATTCAAAAATGTCACAAGACCTGTGAATAATATATTTCAAGCGTTTGTAACGAATTTTTTTTATACAGAGCATTGGCAAAAATTAAAGATTTGAATACATTCAGAAACAATTGCTTTCATAAAGCAACGGCAAAAAATACAAGTGTTTTCTGATCATTTTTAACTCCTACAACTGATGCAGCATTTGAACATCTAAAAAGAATGTACTTGCATATTCCAGATTTATCAATCACTGTTTTATTGGGGATCAAAATTTGCAATTCTTTCATGTGAATAACAATGAATCAATGTTTTTTAATCTATTGCAAATATTATTTTGACTATGCAAAAAATGCTGCTAGCTTTTGTAAAAAATTAAAAGATGGCTTATACTGTAGTGTAGCATGTCTACTGTGCAGCGAAAATAGTTGTTCCAATGCACCACCAAAATTCAGAAAATGAAGTCGAGAAGATTGTTCATAAAATATATATATAAATGTACATTGTTTAGATAAACAAATATTTTATTAATAATTTTCGTTTTATTTAATAACTATTTTTTACTATTATAAAAAATAATTTTTTTTTGAAAAAAAATTAAGATCACAATTTTTTAATAGGTAAACTTTTTTATACTGAACATTCCATTTTGAATTTTTTAATGTCATTCACTGTAACTGAAATCTAAAATTTTCATGTATTTAGCACCCCACGCACTGAACTATCAATACGACTTTAACATCTTAAGTGCCACCGCCGAAATAAGTGCCTCGCTCAGTCAAAGCTTTAAGTTCCGTTGACTTCATTGAACGCTTTACGAAGTACGATCTTTTTTCAATGCACAGTTATCCATAAAACTATTCCGAAGGCTTCGGATTGCAATAAAAGGACCTTGACAGTGCTTGCGAAGGATTCGCTTATTCAGAGGATTTTCTTATTTATTCTTTTTCTCCCCACCTTCCCCCAATACATCTCATTTGCACATCTACGTGAAAAACATTAGCAATGGAGGGGGTGAATCATGTGACTTTAGTTAAGGGATTAATTATAAACCGTACAAATTACCAAGATAAGTGGTAACTTTTGTATATAATTTTATATATGACAAACCCACGGGGTCACTGGTAATTAATTTTGTTCTTAGCTTTGTATTTGTTAAATAATTAAATAGTAAAACAGAAATAAAATAAGCATTTAAGACAACAGCGCCACACTCGTTTATTTTCTTTATTATTCTTTTGTACACACAACAAAACTGTTGCTACTCACTACAAAACATAATAATTTGTAAACATCATTATTATGAGGAATAAATAAAATATACAGGATGACTTCACGGTTTGGGATTACTTCAGATTTGTGGAATTCATTCTTGCAAAAAATTCAATAGCTTGTGTTGTTCAATTATTTATAAAATACATTGAGTGCAGTACTGACCCATTTTTCGTACATTATATAAGTGTAAAAATGTGTATTTTATTTTTTTATCATGTCGGAATCTATTTTCTTGGTTTACTTTCAGTAAAGTAATAATTTTTTAAAATAATCTTTTTTTCGACATACTCGCTCCCATTTCATAGTTACCACGCTCTCCTATAGTGACCCACCCAATATTTTGAGAAACGCTGAATTAGGCTATATCATCATGTGGGAACCCCCTTGGGTTCCACCCTGAACATCAAGATTGAATTAAAGCAAAGAATTACCAGACAACATTTTTACAATAACAAATTATATTTATTTACTTGAATCAATTATCAATCTTCAAAATACAAAGATGAATCAATATATCAACGTCAATGAGATTTAACTTTACTATTAAATTAAATCACGAAATATGATACTAATCAACTATTAACTCAATATCGAACGGGTTTACCGGATTAAGAGGACCGAGAGATATACGCAATTTGAATTACTAGCAAAAATTAACGTTCCACTAAATCTATTATATATTTACTCTTATGATCCGATAATGGAAATTTAAATATCACCTGACTTTTACTACTTCACTCTTTTGCATTCGGCTCAAACTTTCCAAATGTAGATCGCTGCCTGATAATCAGCCAGAAACTAATCACACAATCACTTGAATATTCTTAGAGCTCTGTCAATGTATATCTGGGCTTAAAGCCTTCACTCTGATATCTTACAACACTCTCCTTAAATACTTTGATTCATTTGCATATCCCGGTTTCTCCTTTTAGAGCTGGTTGGAAACATGCGTGAATTTACAATCCCCAAAAGCACCCAAGAGTATTAGTGATAAAGTGTGCCGCACAGATTCGTCACAATCATAATATAAAGAAATTTATTTATTACTGATGGATTGTGTATAGCTTAACTCAGAGGTGCAGTAGTTCATAATGGCCAAGACCTACTGTGATCAACTCAGTATACATGACATTGGACCCTAAGCTGCATGATCAGTTGGTCAATCGGACGTGAAATTGATGCAGTACTGTCATCCAAAATAATCTTGTATATATAATTTCAGCTCAATTGAGCTCTTTGAAATCTATTTTATTAACAATTGAAAATGTGTGCAAGATAAATATAGATAGATAGAGATAGAGTGGAACTATATATATATATATATATAATAGTAGGAAATGAACAATTTATTATTTGCTTGATTTTTTTCGATAAATTATGGATTTCTGACCGTAAGCCATTAAATCCAATGATGTCAAAATTTAGAATAATTTTCCTTTAAATGTTAATTTTTTTTTGAAATCTTAGAATATATTAATTATTTTTTAATGCACCTGGAAATAAGGAATTCAAAGAAACTGCTATATAGCAAAACCTTTCATTACGTTCAAATGAAAACAATTTCAAACTAAAACACTCTTTCACGGGAAATGCCATTCCTTTTTTTAATCTGTTATTGTTTATTCAAGTAAAACTTAAAGTAATCTAGTAAATGCAATTCATTTGTCTTAAAGAGAAAAAATAACTAGATTCTTGGGAAATTTACGTGCTCGTCGACGCTTGGCATCTTACATTTCCCTTTTTTTTCTTGGCTCAAATCCATGAAGAACTGTCAAAACAATACCATGAAGCGGATTAAGAATTTAATCAGAGTATCAAGCCAAGAATAAACAATTGGAAGACGCGGTGTCAGTTTTCATCGCTTGATTATAAATCCTTCTATAAGTGTGGAAAAACACATCGAGAAACAGTTTGGCGAGTCACACAAACACAACTCAGTATTTGGAGATTTAATTAATTCTCTTACTGTAGGAAATTTAAACTTAGAATAAAAAGGAAAATTAATAAATAATGACGGAAATATATTACATTAAAAGTAAGATATTAAATATATCTTGAGAGACATACAAGGAAATCAATGTAGATGGAAATTTTTTCACTTAGCACATTTATTTATCAAATTCAGTTATTTAAGGTATCCGACTACGTTCGGAACCGCGCTTTTGCAAAAGCACATAAATGGATAATTTTCATGATATTTAGTGTCACTCAGATTAGAATACATGCATAAAATTGTTTTCAGGACATTTTGACAAAAGGAATTTATTTAAATATAATATTTTGGCAAAAAATTAACTTAGAATAATATTTTTCCAAATGTCCTCCTTTTGTGAAAAACGGTTCTATTATAGTAATAGTTTGCCTGTATATAGCTCAGACCTCTCTACAGAGGTTCAACTAGAAGTTTTGAAATATATGTTTTAGAAGTGGGTTTATTCATATTTTATGACAACAAAGGGGAACATTTTTCAGAAAAAAACACCAATAATTATTTCAATTGGTGGGTACACTGAAAACAGTGAAATTTTTTTTAAAAAAAGTAGTTCAGACTCTCTGGAGAAATCTTTGCTTTATATAAGCAAAATATTATTATAATAATAGAACCATTTTTCACAAAAGGAGAACATTTGGAAAAAAAGATTATTCGAAGTTAATTTTTTGCCAAAATATTGTATTTAAATAAATTTTCTTTGTCAAAATGTCCTTAAAACAATTTTATGCATGTATTCTAATCTGAGTGACACTAATTATCATGAAAATTATCCATTTATGCGCTTTTTTAAAATCACGGTTCCGAACGTTGTCGGATACCTTAATGAGCACACTGGTTTATATTTTTTTTTATTTTAATTGTATACTTAAAACACTTATTTTTAAAATAGCACATTGTTCAGTACTATTTCTGATTTTCTCATAAGGTCAAGAACTTTATTGCTAGTTGTCTGCAGACTGGTGTTTTAAAATTGCAGACCTAGTACATTCCCGGAAGCTGGTATCTCTTTTTTTAGAGCGGCATCATAAAAGCGGATACCAATCTCCGCAGGTAATTTTGATGCCCAGTTTCCTCTGCAGAGAATGCTCTGACAAAGCATACCTGTACTAGTACTCAACTTTGACAAGAGTACCCAAGCCAAACAGTCCCTCTATAGATGTTTTGCATGCAGTTTTTTCATACGAAATTGTGCCGGATCTGTACGGCACTTTATCACTAATACTCTTGGACGTCTTTGGGGATTGTAAATTCGCGTATATTTCCAACCAACTCTAGAAGAAGAAACCGGGATATTCAAATTAGTCAAAGTATTTAAGGAGATTGTTGTAAGTTAGCAGGATAGGTTATACGCCAAGAGAAAGGTTGACGGAGTTTTAAGAAGATTCGAGTTGATTGTGTGATTAGTTTCTGGCTGATTGTCAGGCAGCGATCTACATATGGAAAGTTTAATCCGCCTTGAAAGTAAGAAAGTAAAAGGCAGGGGATATTTAAATTTAGATTATCGGATTATAAGAGTAAATATATAATAAAGTTAGTGGGAAGTTAATGAATGCTAGTAATTCGAATTGCGTGTATCTCTCGGTTCTCATATTCCGTTAAACCCGTTCGATATTGAGTTTAATATTTGATAAGTATCATATTTCGTGATTTAATTTAATAGAGTAAGAGTCAATCACATTGACGTAGGTATCTTGATAAATCTTTGTAATTAGATGGTTGATAATTGATTCAAGTGAATAAATATAATTTGTTATTGTAAAAATGTCGTCAGGTCGTTCTTTACATCAATTAAATCTAGGTGTCCAGAGTGAAATCCAGAGGAATTCTCACAAAACGACCGCTGTTGGTTTTCTGCAACATGAAAATATACTGACTCGGGCCTGGTTCGAACCCGCAAACTTTTGGTGCAGAAGGCCAGCGACAAACCAATCACGCCCTCCAGCCGGCCAGTCCATGACGAAGTACAGCAAAATTTTTAATAAAATAGCTTATTACAAAATATTAAGTTAATATTAAATTGTTCAAACATTGAACTGCTACCCATCCGATCAAGTAGTTAGTGACGATGACTGCTGTGCTGTAGGACCTGGGTTCGAATCCTGGAGAAGGCATGGATGTTTGTAAATGCATAGTATCTTTTGGGCATGGGGGTACTGTAAATAGACGTCGAGCCTCAAATCCTCTCGTGAGGTTGGTAGAAGGGGAGGTGGAGAGGTGGGAGGCCCACGACTACACCCCGGGTGTTCTCTCTCAAATCGAGCAAAATCTTTCTGTCACTTGTATGGTGCTTTAGGCTGCGGCTAAAGACATGCGTAAGAATCTAGCTTCTTGCTGTAAGGAATTTTGTGGGCCTTGATATGATGTTACTGCTGATCAGGTAGAATAAGTAACAACAACCTCGAATATTTAACGACTGTGTTTAAGAGTATATTATACTCATATGTATCCTCATTTCAGATATAATTTAATTTTATTTCGTAAAACTAT
This sequence comes from Trichonephila clavipes, assembly GCA_019973935.1. NCBI lineage: Eukaryota > Metazoa > Arthropoda > Arachnida > Araneae > Nephilidae > Trichonephila > Trichonephila clavipes. Next base: position 13,920 of record BMAU01020353.1, on the reverse strand, counting down.
AAATAGTTTGGATACAATATTTGCTAAATAAGGTGTTTGAAGAAACATATTCTAAGCAGAAAACCAATTTCTACATTTTCTCTGGTACTATTCTTATTGAAAGGTAAAGTAATATGAGTTTAATTATGAAGAAACTAATAATAATAATATTGAAAAAGTAAATTTGATGAAACTCTTTTAGGCGCTTAGTTCTTTTTTAAATTTTTCAATAATTTCCAGCAGCATTTATATATTCAATTTCACTTTTAACACCGTACACTTTTTGAATGATTATGTAACAATTCATAAGTATGCTCAGTACAAAAATTATAATAAAAAAAATATTTGTCATCAATTTAATCAGGAAGATTTAAAACGTTTTTCTCACACAAAACAAGTTTTGACCTAATTTTTTTCTCGTTTCAAGCAGCTTACAATCTTGTGATTTTGTATGGTAATAAATCATTTTTTTAGATCGATATCGATGTAAAAAAATAAACTTTCTCAAAAATATTTCAATTTCCATTGTATTAAATACGAAAATATATTGGATTAAAACACTGCTACGTATTGTTTGCTATGTATAGTCGTCAAACAAATTTGAAAGAATTTTGAGCGAAAAATATTTTTCGTAAATTTTTTCCTTGAATAATTCCATTTTATTTCCCGATTGGGAGTTTAATTATTTACTACCTGTTACCCATCTTACAAAATGGTTAGTAACGCTAACTACTGTGTCATAGTGCCTGGGTTCAAATCCCAGAGAAGGCATGAATTTTTGTAAATGTATAGTAAAATTGTGGCATCAGGGTATTCTAAATAGACATCGAGCTGTGAGACCTTTCTTGAGGTTGGTGGAAGAAGAAGAGAGGTGGGAGGCCATTGACCACCTCCAGGGTTCTTTCCTGCAATTTATGTGTGGAACTGAGCTAAATAGTACTATCACCTACATGGTGCTCAAAACTACGGAAAACGACAGCCTTGCACTTATCACTTTGCCACAATGAATTTCATTGGCCTCAATTGGAAACCGTCAGACAGGTGGCATTAATAACAACAACAACATTAATTACTACTTAGTAAATTGTTACTATCTATAAACTCTTATAACTATATTGATCACACCTTACAGATATAATAGCCTTAAATAAATAGCGGATGAAGAAAGCACTTAAATTTTTCAACAGAATGAGATAATTAAATTTCGATCAAATCTTAATTTAGAGAGCATTTTTTTAAAAAAATTAGCAATTGCATACATAAATACTTCTTCATATATTTCTATAGAATTCATTAAATATGCATTTACAATGACTTAATTAAATGGCAATTTATGTGTAGAACATCGATATTTCGCTAATATTATATAATAAATTCTCTCTCTCTCTATTCCACAAGACATTCCAAATTTACTAACATTCAACAACGTAGATTCTCTTCCCTCTTCGAACGGTAATTAATCTTCTAAATGAAACTTATTTATTCTCTCAGGCTTAATTAAGTAATACATATCCATGATTGGAAATTAATAACTATTAACTTTTCTCTTTTAATAGTAAACAAGTGCGTTAATTTAAAATCATTGCCTAGGAGGATAAAATGATATTCGGTTTAAAAGACATTACGCTTTTATTAATGATATAAAGTTGAATTACTTTTCCTTGAAATCTAGTCCAACTATTCAGAGATTCGACAAATGTTAACGATGTATTTTGCATTAATAAAATAAATTTTTGACTTTAATACTTCCAAAAATAAATGTATGCAAACAGAATATTTATGTATTCCATTCTTAAATTATGTATTTATTAACATTTAAGTTGATCGTTCATAATAAATTCCAGTCTCTTTAACAAAATATCACTTTATTATAATTAATGAAAGTTTACAGATTGAATATTTTTTTAATCTGAATCATAACTAAAAGTATTTGACTACGTTTGAAAAGGTGCATAAATGAATAATAATATTTTTGCTATTTAAAGTTATTTAAATTATTAATTTAATTTAATTGTTAATTTTGAACTTTATTTTAAACTAACTTTCCAATATGCTAGAGACTTGAAAGTTAGACCAAATCTCAGAAGTGGTATAAATGCATAAAAATGTAAAATAAGAAGTTACCCGGGCCCCCGAAGAGGCGGCCCCCAATTTTTTTTTCTTGTCAATAGCACGGGTAGAGTTGCGTTTGTGTATTCAATTTCGTGGCTCTGGGGTCAAAGAGAAGCACCAGGTTACCATTTTTTTTATTATTATTAACTCGCTTTCTTGTCTGTCTCTCCGGGTGGAATTTTGTAATTGATTTTAAAGTAATTTCTGAATGAACTAGAGACTTGAAATTTGGACCATAGCTAGAATATATAGATGACAATGCATGAAAATGTTAAAAAAGTTCTAATCACGAACCCGGATCCCTGAAGAGGACTGTATGTTTGTCCGGGTGGAATTTAGTAATTGATTTTAACCTAACTTCCTTATAAGCTACAGACTTGGAATTTGAATCAAAGCTCAGAAGTGAATTTCAATGCATGAAAATGTAAACAAAAAAGTTTTAGTCTCAAAGGCCCCGATTTCGACAAGGGCCCTGTAACTCCGGAACTTACACGAATTTACAGGAACAAAGACCACCTGACGATAGCACGGGTCGAGTGGCGTCTATTTATTCAATTTCGTGGCTTTGGGATCAAAGACAGGCTCCCATGTTACATCGTTTTTTTTATTAACTCGCTTTCAAAAAATCACTTTATTGACAATTGTTCGCACTCTTTTGACCGTGTGAACACTTAATATGTCAGCCGGACAGCTAGGTGAAGAAAGCATATGCAAATAGCCACGCCCGAAAACCCTCGTTATTGTTTATTATTAACTGTTTGATGAATTGTAAATGTGCTCAATTTGAATGTGATGTAGTTGGAATTTAGAAAAGACGAATTATAGTTCTTTTGAGCTTACCACAATAGTAATTCTTTGAGTGCAGTTTTACAAGTTGAGTTTGAAGTTTTACAACTAATGCGAGGCAGCTCGTTGTATTTAAGCAAAATATGAAAAAGTAATAAAAACTATTTTATTTATTCTAAATACTAATTACCAATTACTAGTAAGTCGTTATTTTAATAAGAAAACATTTAAATAAATAAAATAATTATTAATTACCGTGTTTGAAATTTGGGCCATATCTCACAGAAGTGGATGACAATGCATAAAAATGTGAAAAAAGAAGAAAAAACACAAAAAGGAGGGAGAGAAAGATGAAGAAAATGAAAAAAAAACGAAAACGAAAACTATGCTTTTTAGTTCGTTATAAAAACATGGTACATAAATAATTTTTTTAGATAATATACATGTTTAATTTTTCGGAGGACTTTTCAATAAGCTTGTGCGCCCAACATAGGGATATCACGCACGTTCTCTTGGAGTGGGGGTGCACCCTACAGTTTGAAAAACACTGCCTTGATTCAGCAGCGCAGAGGTAATTATAAAAATATCCACCAATTCCTAAGCATTGAAGAATCAACACAAAACCTATCTCAAATAATATACTAGGAAAAGACAAAAGGTAAGCAAGGAGAAAAAAATAAATGAATCGTTTGCCAGTTAAAGATTAAATATCTACGTTCTTCCCGAGTTTTTCTTTCTTTTTTTCGTTTTTATATCTCAATCTGGAAAAAAGTTTCAGTGGGATTTTAGTTTTCTTGTAATCCTTTATGTAATAGGATTTCAGCATGGCTTTTAAAGGGATTTCGTCTTTATCCTAGCTATAAATCCTTTGCTTATTTCATCCTACAGATGGAAATGGCTTTTCTGTGTCTTAAAGCATACATTTTCCATATTCTCAACATGGTGAGCAAAGTGGCAGCAACTGAATAGCGAGAAAAGCATTTATACAGCAATAAATCAAGGCTATTTCAGTTTTCTAATACACTTTTTTTTAATCCAAAAAAAATTGCAAATCCAACAACGCTCGTGAACAAGAGTAATTCAAAGTATCTAAATATAAAAGATAATATTTTAGTATTTATGTACAAGTGTATGAGTAAAAGATGCAGAAATTTATAAAGAAGAAAATAATGATTTTTCTATTTGAAATTCTTCTCATATTTTTTTTTTTTGAACTTCGGAATGTTATATTATATTATATCTCTATTAAAACAATATCATGCATTAGAATCAATCTCAGCTCGCATTTGATTTATACACACACACATATATATATTTACTAGCCGTTACCCACCCGCTTCACTGGGTATTTCACGATGTTGAGTAAATGTATACTGTTTACATATATATGAATTATTGTTATCTAGCATTAAGAGTTCGATTGTATTGAAAAATAAATTTGTAGCTGTAACTCTCGCCTCTTGATATAAAAAGGACATAAACTATAATTTCTAATTTCTATTTATATCTAAAATATATGTAAAAAGATTTTTTGCGTTCACTTAACCTAATAATCAAGTGGATTTCCACAAAGCAACTTTCAGTGGATCTCTACTCCATAAAATAAACATGCGTGCTAAATTTCCAGTCTAAATCTAACAGAGCAAAAACGGAATTTTTATCATCAATACCTCGTTGAGAGCATTCTTGGCAGATTCCAATTCAACAAAAGAAGCATGCAAACCAAATGTTATTATTATAGTCTTAGCAGTTCGAAAACGCGAATTTTGTCTATCAATACGCCCCAATAACTTCCCCCTGGAGTTGATTTCCGTAAAATCCATTCTTAGTGGAACTCTATTCAACTATAAATAAACGTGCTCAACAAATTTCAAATAAATGGGTTAATTTCAAAAACAGGAATTTTTCTATAACACACCTTAATCCCTCGCAACCCCATTCCTTTGGGGGTCCGTTTTCGAAAAAACACTTTGTTAAAGGAACTCTATTCCATGAGCGGGACATACCTTCTAATTTTCAATCAGGTGGGTCTATTAGTTGAAAAGCGGAAATATTTATCTATTACCCCCATTAATCCCCCTCATTGACCCTTGGGAATCAATTTCCCTCAAAAATATTTTGTAGCGGATCTCTACGCCATGAAAGGAATCCGCTTACCAAATTTTAAAACTTTACGTCTAATAGTTTAAAAATAGAAATAATTATCTTGAGCGCCCCTTATATCCCCGTAACGCCTCTTGGGGTTCGATTTTTGCAAAATCTGTTCTTAGCTGATGTCTACTCTATAAAGGGAACCTACCTACCAAATTTAAATTCTGTAGAATTAATAGTTCCGGAGATATCGTGATTAGTCAGTGAGTCAGTGCGTGAGTGAGTCGCTTTTCTCCTTTATATATATAGATATATATGTTACCAGCAAAGTATGAAATGTCGGCATTAATTAGAATTCCTAGGTCAGTGGTGGGCAAACTTACTAGCCAAAGAGCCAAATATGAACATTACAAGAATTTTAAAATAATTGGGAACCAAATCTGCTTGTGTTTATATATAGTAAACTTTTATTATTTTAAATTAGTACACTAAATAAAACTAAATTTCAAACTTAATAAATATTTATTAATGCGAATAATGTGCTTGCATCTTCTTGGAAAGTTTCCGCAAGTCAGGTTTGTATGTTGTTATTTATAATTTTTGGCAGGATTCCAAGTTCTCATCAATAAGACCCCCTCAGGGGGCTCGCCTTCTTTAGGGGAGTACGGGTTTCACGCTCCCGAGGTGCCCTAGTGATCTTTTCCTTTTCCCAAGGGGTTTACTATCTTTGGTAAACACGGGCTTCATGAACCCGGGGTACCCTAGTTATTCGTCTCTAATTTCGACCCTATTTCTTTTCAACCCCTTTCTTCTTTTCCCGTCCATACCACAGACAAATATTTTTCAATTTTTGAATCATCAGTTTTTTCTATAGAGAAAACTTACCTTTTATTACTAACATATTATGGTTTAAATTTTGTATTCCGTTAGTTTAGTTTCTTTTTCTTAGAATTCTTTCAATATTTTGATTATGTTGTTCGATTAACACCGTTGGTTAGCTATCCCGCATGTTTGCCGTGTGTGGTGTCCCGTAAGGAGGAAAATGGTGTCCTGGGAATACCTTTGGCCAACGCTTCGCTGAAGACAGGAGGCAGGAGCGAGCACGCTCCTGTCAATCGGCTGGCGATACCTTTCTTCGGTGTCCGCGAAGAGACATTGCTGTAGGGTTAGTGCTGCAGATAAGGGGTGTCGGGTTTACCCGTTGGATACTCACCCTGATGCTGTATCACCATATTCTGCGTGTAATCCAGGTAAGCGCCGTGCCTGAATATTGTTAGTTGACCGGCACACTGCCTCTCTTTTTGGACTCCGTGGTGAGTGGAGGCCCGCCAGAATGAAGATGTTTTTCACTCATATAGATCCAAGTCGGCTGTGCCTGGGTAAAAGACTCGTATTGTCCAAACTCAACGTTGACCAAGTATCACTTAATACTAGATTTTTAATAACTTCGTTTCCTAATAATGAAATGTCCAAAGTATCACCCTTTGCAATACAAAAAGCCCTCATGGGTAAAGGTGGTGAACCGAAATCCGTAAAAAGATTGCGGTCCGGGGGATCTGCTTATTGAAACAAACTCTGCTCTTCAAACTAAGTCCTTTCTACTTGCGAGGTCTTTCCTAAATAGTCCTGTTACATTTAGTCCACACAAAACCCTTAATTCCTGCCATGGTTTCATTTCTGAAACTGACCTTTTGAGCACCCCTGAAGAGGAAATCCTCGAGAGTTTTGTATAGCCAGAATTGGCTCTTGCGCCAAAACTCCCCAAACTCACTCACTCACCATCGAGGGTTTTCCAATCAGGATGTTATTCAGGTCAGAAGAATCCCTATTAAAAAAGACTCTACACGTATTCCAACTAAACATTTAATTTTAACTTTCAATAGCCCAATACTACCGACAAATATAAAAGCTGGATACCTTAACTGTAGAATACGCCCATACATACCGAATCCTCTACGCTGTTTTAAGTACCAGAGGTTCGGACATTCGCAAACTTCCTGCCGCGGACAAATGACTTGCTCTAGATGTGCGTCTGCTGGACACGATCCCACAGATTGCATTCTAGAGCCAAAATGTATAAACTGCTCACAACCTTATCCTTCAGATTCCAAAATATGTCCTAAATGGAAAAAAGAAAAACAGATACACACAAGAAATAAAAACAAATAAAAATATTTCTTATCTAGAAACACGTAAATTAATTGTCCCACAGTTATCTCAAACATACGCTTAAGCTGCCAAATCCTCTACCATAAATAATTCTACTCAAACAGATGAAAATATAACAAAAATAAAATGTCCACCTTTAACATTACTTGAACCACTTTCATCCATCCCTAAACCATATACATCAATATCCACTCCTGTTTCTACATCATTATCTTCAACCCAACTTCAACGCTAGCCATCCACTTCTTCAACAGTAGCTCCTGTCTCGGAGCCTCAACCACCTATTCCTGTATCTTGTGACTTACTTTCCACCACCGAAATTATGTTTTCACCTATTGAAGCTTCATTAGCTATGTCCGCTTCCTCATCCAACTCCAGTAATCAACCTCCTTCTACCTCTACAATAAATCAGAGTTAGAAAAAAAAAAAACCTTGGGACATAAAAAGAAAAAAAAGGATTACTTAAAACTATAATAGGCATAAAAATGGCTCAACACAAACTTAATAAGCCTGCACCTGTTGAATATACTACGGATGAGGACAACATGATTGTCTATGACGCGGAGGAAGAAATTGAATCTAATCCCGAGATTGTGAAAAAAATGGGAAATCGTATTACAAGGGATCGTTACTTTTAACTCCCACGAGACATAGAAAATGATTAATTTTTCTCAATGATACGTATTGAACTTGGTGGGGAATTCCTCTACCAATCTTTGTTTTTAAATTTGTTTGGATTGACTTTTAAATAAAATTTCTATTTTACCTTTTCACGCTGAAATTTAATTTAATTTTTAGGGATTTTATACTTTTATTGTTTTAACGAGTGTTTGGCACAGTTTGGCCAAAAATGGCTCTTGCACCAATAAACCCTACTTTCACTCACTCACTCATCAAGACGAATTCTCAATTCACTTGATAATGTTCATGCTTGAAAAAGATTGTTCCGCATATATATATGTAGAAGCGAAAAGAGAAAGAACAGCAAACGTGAGTTTTTTCCGCTGATCATGGAAGTCGGGAATACTATTCCAAGCGTTGAAAATGATCATGTCTTCCTTCTCCAGGTCATTTAAAGCAGACCACTTGTGTTGTGTGATCTAAGATCACATTTTTTTTCTTCTCCAATATTTCCAGTTCAACACAAAGACGTTTGAATTTAGAGCGTCATATCTCCTTTTTTTAAAATCCAGCAATTGTATTTCAAAGCTACCAATGTCAATTTCAAAAGGAGAACATTTCAACTCGGTTATCGTAGCATTAAGAGGTTTTTTGACAAATACTAAGGTTGCCCTGCTGTTTTTAAATTCCTGAAATGGTGTTTATTAATAGAGGAATTATATTCTTGGCGATGCTTCAGCAGGCTCGAAAAGTGATACAATGTTTCCCTTTCAAAATTCTGAGCAAAAATGGATAATTTTTTTTCGAATGTTATTACTACTAATATCGAAAAAATTAAGTTTCCTTTCCCTTGTAGTTTACGATTAAGCTCATTTAGAAGAGACATAACGTCTACCATGAAATAAAAGTTTTGGATCCACTGATCGTGTGTTAGTTCAGGATAGTGAACACCTTTCTCAAGAAGAAATGCTTTAATTTCCGGAAAAAGGGACGCGAAACGTTTCAAAACGTTCCCTCTAGATAACCAGCGTACCTTGTTGTGAAACAGAAGATCAGCGTACTCACTCTCCATTTAAATAAATAATTCTTTGAATTGACGATGATTAAGAGCTTTAGCTTAAAATGAAGTTGATAGTAGTGATCTCTAATTCCATAGCTACAAATTTCATCCGGAAATGTTTGCGCACAAAGGGCTTCTCGGTGAACGATACAAAGGTAAACAAGTATCTCATGATTTATTTTTTCTTTCAAAATAGCAACAAACCCTTTTCTTACGCCGGTCAATCCTTTGGCCCCATCTGTTGAAATCGATACCATTTTATCGAGGGTAATATGATGTTTATCCATACACACAATTACAGCATTTGCGATGTCTTCTCCACGCGTCTTATCTTTGATTGGCATTAATCATAAAAATTCTTCTTTAGGGCCTAAATGAGGCATAAATCTTACAAAAAGTGAAACTTGCGCTGTACCATTTATGTCACAAGACTCGTCAACTGCTATTGACGAAGCCGAAACCAATTTCATATCTTTCATATGCTAGGTGGTTATATTCGAACGCATTTTAATTATTCTATCTTTATTGGTTTTTGCAGATAATGGCAACTCTTTAATTCTTTTCAGAATATCTGTTTTGTTCTTAAAATGCTGAAATAGCTCTTCGGATGCATTTATAAAACATTTTTTTATGTATTCGCCGTCTGTGTCCGGTTTTCCTCTCTTAGCAATCTCTTGGCTAAAACCAAATCTTATACCAAATTAATATTGCTGGAAGATTGCATCCAGTTATGAAACACAGAAGTTGACGACTCTGGACTCTTCTAAAGTTCCTCAACTGCTATCTTCCTTGCATCATCGGTAGGATATTTAGTGCTAAATGAGGCGTGCTTTCTTTTAAAGTGTCTCTCTAAATTTGACTTCTTGTTATACACGAATTTCTCCTTACAAATAAGACATGTCGGAAGTCCATTCAAGTTTTGAATAAACGCAAAATTCTCTGTCCACTCAACTTTAAATTCGCGGTTTTCATCTTCCCTGTTTCTTTCCTTTTTTTTTTGGTAACCATGTTAATTGGGGAGCCTATAAAAATATTCCAAATATATTTTTTTCTAAAGCCACCAGTATAAAATTATTATCATTATTTAATTGATCAAGATAATAATTAAAAAAAATATTTTTAAAAATACAATTTCATTAATATATGTAACTGCACTAAAAAGAAAAAAAAATTCCATCATAAGAATAGCAAAACTTTTAATACGACCAAAAATGAAGAAAACTTCCAACATTTGGACGCTTGGCTGAAGTTGGCACTTGCGCTATTAAAATTCAAATTCATACATTTAGACAAATAGAATTTATTGAAAAATCTATTACAAATTTTGTACCGGAACCAAAACATAATAGCAGGTGCAATAAAATCGTATAAAAATACCTATAAGATGTGCAGCTAGATTGAAAATTACAACAACTTTTTAATAAGACAGGGCAATGACAAACACGATGGATAAGGAAAAATTGTTCACACTGCAACTGCTGGTCTGTGATACCAATATGTACCCCCACTAATTTAGAAAAAGTATGCACGCGCATGCTTTGGGTACCTTTGTATCACACCGGAGTACGCCGAAAACATACGAACAATTTCAGCTGGTAGCTTGTACATGGTTTGTTTTTACGTTTACGACAGTGCTTCTCAAACTTTCAAGACTTGCTATCCAATATTCAATCATAAATTACATCGCGCCCTCCTCCATGCAATAGCGATGCATTGAATTCAGTAAGTATTATAGTACTTTCACGCTAAAGCTACAATACGAATTTAACCTCTTAAGGGCAACTGGTGTATATAAACGTCTCGCTCAGCCAAAGCGTTAATTGTCGATGACGTATATATACGTATTTCCGAAGTACGATGTGCACTGCTATTCATAAAATTATTTCGGCGGATTTGGAATGTAATAAAAAGACCTTGACAGTGTTTGGTGTATATAAACGTCTCACTCAGCCAAAGCGTTAATTGTCGAGGACGTATATATACGTCTTTTCGAAGTACGATGTGCACTGCTATTCATTAAGTTATTTCGGAGGATTTGGAGTGCAATAAAAAGACCTTGACAGTATTTGCGAATGATTAATTATATTGGAGGATTTGCTCATTTATTCCTTTTCTGCCCTCCCCCAATTCTTTAAATAGGCGTGACTACGTGGAAAACAGAGGTATTAAGGGGGGGGACGAATCACGTAAGTTTAATATGCAATATGCAATTAAGTGATTAATTATAATCCGTACAAATTATTAAGTTAACTGTTAATTTTTGTATATAATTTTGTATATGACAAGTCCATGGGGTCACTGGTAATTATTAAACCTGTTTTTAGCTTAGTATTGTTAAATTAATTATAAAATACATTATGCAATACTGATATATTAATAAGTGTATCATATCAGCGTAAATGTGCACTCTTTATTTTTTTATTTGACAAATTTAATTTGTTTATTTACTTTCAGTAATTATTATGTACGCGCCCCCTTCGTACAGTTATCACGCCGCCCTAGGGGGCGCACCCCACAGTTTGAGAAACACTGGTTTACAAAAACCAATAATATTAAACTCGATTTTTGTCACGTATTTTTACAATATAAAATTTTAATTATTTATCTATCTTTTAACTTAAACAAAATTTTATACATGTTCTCGATTTATAAAAGAATTTTCATTTATCAAAATAAGATGGAATTATTTTCTTACCAGGTTTTTTTAAATGAAAATATTATTGCGCCTCTTATGGATATTTGTGCCAGAGCCACACTTAAGGAGCCAAAGAGCCACATATAGCTCTGGAGTCGCACTTTGCCGACCACTGCTCTACGCCATGGATGAATCCCTGATGTATTGGAATATGCAGCTTGATTTAAAGGAATGTATGACGCCGACAAAAATTCGAAAAAATAATTTCAACAAAATATTCTTAAATCTATCTGTAACAATAGTATCAATAATAGTAATATTTTAACTTTTTCACTCTATTTGCATTAAACTCTGAGAGATTAAAAAACAAGGTTTGGTGCAGCATAGCAAAAATCGGCTCTTGCGCCAACAAACCCCCACAGTCACTCACTCACTCACGCTTCGCTGTTGCCAAAGTTGGCTTTTTATGGAAAATTTCTTTTAAAAAGTGCATGTATATATTTTTCTTCAATAGTAACATGCAGAAGTGAATAATAGGTATAGTATGAAATTACAGGTATAGTATGCATATTTTTTTGAATTTTTAAAATATTTTTAAAGAAGTTATTTCTTAGTGTAGTGAACATCTTTACCCAATTATGAATTTGGAAATTTTATCTAAATTATACTAGTAGAACAACAAGTACAAGTCTAATATCAGTTTATTTTGAATTCAGCGAAGAATACATGATTGGTTTTAGCTTATGACAGTCATGAATTTAATCCATAAAGCTAAAGGACCTTAAAAAAAAGGAAAATTTAAATATTGTTTTAATACTTGAGTGTTGTGTGTGTGCGTGGAAATTTTTTATAAGTAAACATGGTGGATTAACTAATTAGTTCCTTATATAAAAATGGAAATATTTGAAATCCAAATGTATTCAATTTTTTATTGTGATGTAACTAACTGTAAAAAGTAGAACATTTGAAAATAAATTTGTCAGGTGGACTGTACAAAAAGGCCTAATGTGTCAATTTTTACACTATTTTTTACACGCTCCTTGTCTATTTTGTATTGGAGCACTAATAAATATAACTATCAATACAAATAACAAGAATTTTTAAAAATAGGGTACTTCGATATTTTTTTAGAGTGTACAAATTTTAGATTTTCATTACATACCGTCTTCTCAAGCATGGTAAAATACGAATGCCTTCAAAATTCTTATTTTTATGTTTCATTTTTTTCAATCTCCAAAGCAGTAGGCATAAACAGACGAGACATTCGGGAATCCCATCACATGAAACAAATATCTAGCAAAGAGCCTTAAAAGTGTTCGAATTCCTTGACTTCGCATTTCGAAGAATAATGTCTCTTTTACATAGAAGACGTCACGGACTTGTCAAACGGTAATAAGACAGATAACGATTTCGATTGACTTGCATTTCTATGTCACAAGTCTATACGAAAAACAATATTCTTCTTCTAACGGAAAAGCCCATGCGTTTGAAGTAGATTTATTTTTCATTTCTTTCTGCTTCTACTTTCCGCTTTGAAACCATTTATATGCGACGTGTGTTTTGAAACGCTGTGAAGTACCAAATTGTCAAATAGATAGGTAGATTGAATTTTTACGTTGTTTATTGGTTTTCAAATGATTATAAAGATGAAACGCTTCGACTAGAAAAACAACCATGTTGCATCTTTATTATATGTTAAAGCATAATATTTTTTGTTGAAGATATATCAATCGCCCACATCGTGTTTTTTCTTTTACTATTTTATTTCTATTTATGTAACCATTATCAACTTTTTATGTCATTGTAACTTTTATTAAAAAATATTATTGATTAAAGCTGTTTTAAAAAGTATGCGATATGATTTTTATTTTCCCCTATATCTGAACGCTATTAATCGCTGCACAATTATTTATTTTAAATAACATTTATATGATAATTAAATAGTCATCCCTTCCATAATTTAATTTCTTTATTCTTCAAACTTTTTATCTACCTTTCCCCAAAGGTAATAATTAAAAAAAAGATATTCGTGTATATATAGGACCAGAAGTTTCCCATAGATACTCATCTTAAGTGCAATATAAAATGCAATAAAAGTTTAATGAAGAGGTAGAACAAGTATTTATAGGATATATATATATATATATATATATATATATATATATATATACATACATATATATATACATATATATACATATATATACATATATATACATATATATATATACATATATATACATATATATACATATATATATATATACATATATATATATATATATATATACATATATATATATATATATATATATATATATGACAGGCCCCAGGCCTGCTGGTAAAAAAAAAAGAGGAGGGCATCATCTTCACAATATTCCTTTATTACGCTTTCATCATATATAATCTAACATGGCGGACCTTTACCGCGCAACCGGGTGTTACCAAATACAACATCGCAGCGAGG